>WEIU01017498.1:108603-119473 GCA_013389925.1 Aegithalos caudatus | reverse complement strand
GATCCCTCCCCCTCTTCCCGCCGCTTGGCGCCCGTGGCACCGCCCCGCTGGCGGTGCGCAGCGAAGGGGTGGGATGAGAATGTGAGTGACAGTAGACATGACCAATAGAACCGAGGCAAGGCGCGCCTTTTCACCAATAGACAGGCGGGAGGTGTGGTGCCACCGGATTTTTCAATTGAGCGGGCGTGGCCTGCGGCTCCCAATGGGAGGGCGCGGTCGGGAATTCAAACTGACAGGTGGGAGCGTGGCCGCTGGCCCCGGACCGGGACGGGACCGGGACCGGACTCGAGACTGGGATCGCGATCGGGATCGGGACCGTGGTTGGGAGAGGGACCGGGACAGGATCGGGACCGGGGTCCCACCCGCCATGTCCTCCAGTGGCTGGACCTTCGAGGACCGGTGCGTGAGCGTGCTGTGCTGCCGGTTCTGCCGGCAGGTGCTGAGCTCGCGGGGGATGCAGGCGGTGCTGCTGGCGGACACCGACACCGACCTCTTCTCCACCGATATCCCGCCCTCGGGGTAAGCAAGGGAGAAAAGGGTCCCAGCGGGGGACGGGGTCCTGGGAGCCCTGGGGGACACAGCTGGAGGTTTCTCAGCATCACTCCGAATCTCTCTGTCACCGGGACAACAGCCCCGCAGAACACGGTTCATCGCATCCTTACATCTCCAGCCCCGGGGAATCCACGGCAGGATAGCAAAAAGCCAGGATGTCCCGTTCAGGGCAAATCCAAACCCCAATTTAATCCATCCATAGGGATGACACAGGCTCAGCAGCCACGGGAAGCTCCTCCCGCTCCTTTCCGAAGCGAAGATTAGAATTTGAAATAAAGACCCACAAACAGAACAAACCTGATCTGTCACTGCTGCCAGGACTCTCCCCCAGTTCGGCTCAGTGCTGCTTTCCCATAGTGAGATTTGAATAGTAAGGAAATCAGGTTGTGAAATGACATGGTAATCAGAAAGTATGGGTTGGAGAGGAGATAAGGAATCAAAGGTTTGGGTTTAAACATCCCAGCCTCTGAGGTATTGTTCTGTTTCTGAGCTGGGATTTGGCAGCAGCCGGGGCCATGTCCCTAATCAGGGTTCTGACTGACAGTGCCACAGTGAGCCCGAGAGCCTCTGAGTGCCAAGGCAAGCCCTTCTTTTTTGGGCTGTTTTAAGAGGCTTTATGTCATGTGGGTCTCTTATTAAAGTTTCCATATGAATAGGGCTGAGAGTCAAAGGAAAATAGAACCCTGCAGCCTCGGCAGGTTTAAACCACCCAGGACCAATGGCAGCATCACTTTGTTGTGACTTCAGCCCGGTGTCACTGTAACACTGAGACAACACTGAGGCTGCGATCACCACAACTCTCAACTTCTGTACATTTCCTTCCCCCAGAACTGTCGATTTCATCGGAAGCTGCTACTTCACTGAAATCTGCAAGTGCAAACTGAAGAACATCGCCTGTTTGAAGTGGTGAGCACAAGCCGTGGCACTGACGTGTCCCCTCCTCGCTGTCACCTCCTGCAGCTCAGGGATGAACGAACAGATTGTGTTCCCTGGTGCAAATTTAATGCTGCTGGGGAGAAACTCAGCCCACTGCCCCTGGCCACGCTGCCAGGGTATTTCTGTGTGACTCCCCAGTGGAAATGTGACAGCATTGTCAGGAGGCTGAGTCTCCTGAAAGCTTGTGTGCCACCTGCCCGACAAAATGTCTGCCCCAACACTGAGATATCTCTGTGAATGAGGCCCCAGCAAGAAGCAGTTACTCATCTGCTAATTAATAGAACATCCTCTTGGCAGATCGGGTTGTTGGGAGCAGATGGAACATGCTGTCACTAAAGTTCTCAGAGTTCTTTTATCCTCCTTATTAATGCCTGATATTTAAGGGTGAAAACAACAACTCTCAAATAGCTCGCAGTTATCTGAGAGAATTCTTTCATCCCCCTAGTCAAGACTTTTTACCTTTCTCAGATTTGAACAATGGGGGGGTGTGATAGGGACACAATATTTTGGTTTTTAGATGGAAGTAGAGAAACAGAAAATATAAGAGCACATGAAAATGAATAAATGCTTATTATGGTTTCAATCTAGGAGAGTTGCTAAGTGTCAATAATCTGGCCCAGAGCAGCTGTGGCTGTCCCATCCCCATCCCTGAATTGTCCAAGGCCAGGTTGGAGCAGCTTGGGACAGTGGAAGATGTCCCTGCCCATGGCAAGGGGTGGAACTGGATGAGATTTAAAGTCCTTTCCAACCCAGACCATTCCATAATTTTCCATTTAATCACTCCTGCTGCTGGCACCTTCCTGTGCATGGTGCTTGTGTAGAGGTGGATTTTGGGTGTGAGGAACTTCTCTGCTGGTTGGAATCACTGGCCTTCCAAAGGAAAACAAATAAAGAAATCCACCAGCATTTGTTGGTATATAAACTAATCTGGGTTACACAATTTAGGTTACTAAATCCTTCTCTGTGTGCCAAAGATCTAAAACTCAGATATTCTGTAACTCCCAACAGATGTTCCCTAAATATTTAAGATACTTGTTTAACCCTGTTCCCTCAACTCTATCAAAACACGAGCATTACATAATGGTCTGGCACTGGGGCTATTTAATTGGAGCTCAAAAAAGCCACCAAGGTCCACCTTTTTCCCAGGCTCACTCTTTCCCTTGCCTTTCCAGTGGGAATGTCGTTGGCTACCACGTGATTTGTCCCTGCAAGCCCTGCCTGCTGTCCTGCAACAACGGCCACCTCTGGATGTTCCACAGCCACGCAGTGTTTGGCATCAACAGGCTCGACCCCTCTGGTGAGGAACCCCTTTGTTTCCTTCCCTTTCCCTAAAATCCTGGCTCCCAATCCTAACAAGGCATCCCAAAACAGCCAAAGCATTTGGAGGGAGGCTGACACATGGAGGATAGAAAACCACTGGGGGGGAGGCAGCTGTGAATGAAAACTTCAGCGTAAATCGCTCCCAACCTGCCCCTCTATGGACATATGTCAGGATTTTCTGCAGCAAAGCCCTCACCAGTATAAACACAGGTTTATTTATAGTGGTGGGGATGGCTTTGCTGCACTGTCAGGCAGCTGTCAAGGGGCATCTCTTTTGGGTGAGTCACGTTCTCATTCTGGCCCTCCCTGAGCCCTCCTCAGCTGGAATTGCACCTCCTGCATCCTGGTGGGAGGGATGCCAAGTGTCTGGCAGGGTTGGATCCTCAGGAATGCACAGCTCCCTGATAAGCCACCAGGGAAACTCCCTGCCCAAACCTTGCAGTGTCACCTGTGCCTGGGATCGATGCTGTTCACAATCATTCAGGAGGGGGTTGTCAACAGCTGCTTGAACTGGTTATTTAAATATTTTTGTGGGCAGGGCTTTATCCTCTGAATTGGGCTGAAAAAAAAATTAACAACAACACTCCCAAGACCACTTTGAAGGAAGATAGAAAATAGATTTATTCATCATGAATGTGACTTCCTGGGTTTTGCAGGGATTATTTTCTCTCAAAATAGACAGTTGTGCAACTTCAAAATAAGGTCACAATCCAAAAATATCTTTTTTTCCCCCCTCCTTTGTTTCCCTCCCACCAGGTGTGAATGTATTGCTCTGGGGCAACCTGCCAGATTTGGAGGAAAGCACAGAAGACACATCCTGCACCTCTGAGGAGGAGTACATCAGATAAATGTTACCTGCAGGATCTTCCCTCCACTTGTGGCCTGATTTGGATTTATTTAATTTCACCTGGTGGCCCATCAGAGCTTAAACAACATGGAACAACAGGAAATCTGGAAAAAAAAATCTCAAAAAAGGAATTTTTCTTGCTCTTTCCCTGTAACCTTCCCTGGACTCCTGAATCTGCCTGGTGTGCATCCCCTGAGCAGATACATCTTGGAAATGCAAACACAAAATGCATTTACTGAGTTCTATTTTGCTTTTTATTCTTAACCCTCTACAGCTGATAATCCTTCTTTTCTTCCTCCCTAAAGCACTTTTCGTAGAGCAAAACCTCTCAGCTGCTTTCAGTTCAAAAAAACTTTCGGGAATAATCAGCCAGGTCGGAGGAGCCCTGGAAGAGCTCAGCTCTGTGGTCAGAAGTGGCTCAAAGTTTTGCTGCTGTGGCTCTGTGATCTCCTGCTTCTTTGCAGCTTCTCTGCACCCCAGGGTGCTCCAAAATGCGTCCACAGAAGCCTCTTAGAGCCTTTCCATCTTTATTTTCCAATACTTTCAGGATTCTGTCTCCACATAGATCAAGTTCCTGTTTTTTCTCCCCAAAAAAACCTAAACTCTGCAGTTTCTTAGTAGAACTTCAGGGCTACACTGGAGTTTTTCTTCAGGGCAGCAATAAAACCCATCCACTTTCATATATATGCGTGTGTATATATATATATATATGTATATATGTATATATATATATCCCTCTCCAAAACAAATCTCACTCATGAAATTGGGTCTTTTTAGAGGAAAAAAAGAGTTTATCCTGAGATGCACAGACAATCTGCTTCCTGTAGGTAATGAATTCAAAGCTAATTTTCTGAGTTGTTAACAAACCGTCATGTTTAATTTCTGAACTAAGTACTGTCCCCTCCAGCTACTCACCCAAAGGCCACCAATAAAAAATTCCAGGTAAAATCATATCAAAGAACAGAGGACACTTTTAAATTTGGATTGATGCTGAATAAATCACTCTGTAGCCTCTTGTGATACTTGAAAGGGGTGTAGTGAAGACAGATCTGAATTGTCTCCATATTTTTACTGCTCATTATATTTCTTAATTAATGGTACTACCTCTTCTGCACTGTTTAAATGTATAATGGTGTATATTTTTATGTGTGTGTCTTGTTTTGAATTCCTGTGTTGCGTCTGCCCAGGAAATAAAAGCTTTGAACTCTGGAGTCTTCAGGGCTATCATAAATATGGATGTGTAATGATATCAGATAATCAAAACAATGAAATAGCATCTTGGATTAAAAGAGTAGAATAATTTGGGTTTAGTATTATGAATTTGTTTTAGACAACCCAAAAATAAAATCACTTTAGGCTGACAAGCCTGGCAGTTTCTCAATCAACCGTTCCATAGCTCCATATCCCAATTTTTGCCAGGTTTCTGTGATCACTGCAGCATTGAGCTGCCAAGGTGACACCTCAAAAATTTTTTTCCCAATAGAATTCATGAGCTAAAAATAAATCTGATTGTTTTTGCATAAGCACCACAATAGTTCAAACATAATTGTGTCTGTTGCCACTCTAGCACTTGTCATTTATAACCTTCACCATTCTGAGTCAGCAGGGGCAGAGCTCTCACAGGGAGGCAGGGGATGAATTCCTCCCCATCAAATCTATAATTCTGTTTTTGCTCCCCATCTGTACACACAGAACTGGAAGTTCTTCCATGAACTGCTCAGGCCTGTGTAATTAAAGCAGTTCACCTCATCAGCTGGAAATCAGGAATGAGGCAGCTTTTAAAGGAGTTCAGTCCTTCCTTGTTGACAATGAAGAAGTTGTATGTACTATATACAAAATATGCAAACATCCCCTATTGCCCCAGCTGTCATGAATGTCACCAAGGTAATCAATCATGTCCAGAGCTGCTCCTTTCTGTCAGAAATTAAAATAAAGAACTGACTGAGCAGTTTGTGTTAAAGCCACAGCAGCTCATTCACAGAGCCCTAAAGCTGGGGGCTGAGTTTCCAACAATCACCATGGTTTATAGACAGATTTAATCCCAAACTGGCACAAAACCAGATCAATATTTCTAGAAACACTCTCAGGTTCTTCACCCTACTCAAAGCTGTGTTTGAAATAACTCAGGTCTCTGCTTTGTTTTCTCTCTGGTTTTTGACAAATAAAAGGTGCTGCTTGCTGCTGCAGCACAGCCCTGGAATCTACTCTGGATCACCTGTAGGGGGTGGCTGCAACACCTCTGGTAAAAAAACACACCAAGACAGATAATGGGCATATACAGGATGGATAAACCAGCAGGATTCAATGGCAGGTCCGTGGTCAGGCTGATCCAGGAGGAGCTGGGCAGATGTTGATTCTTTTGGCAAGGATTTCCAAGGGAAATTGATGTGATCTTTGCTGGGCAGCCGCTGAAAAACAAGGACTGCATCCTAAGGCCTTTCCTTCTGCTCATCAAGGCACCCAAGGCACAGAGCAATTAAAGTGTCTCTAATAAGCTGTGGGTTTGTTCAGACAGGGACTGAACACCAGGCAAAAGGTCCCAGATTTGAGACTCCAAGTCAGAGCTTCTGCAAGACTCTGGAGTCTCCTGGCACTGAGCGCTCTGCCGGAGCCCATCCCTCCATGCGCATGGGCTGCATCTCCTGGGCCACCCCAGACCTCAGCCCAGCAGATTTTAACATCTTGTGCAACACAGACTTGTAGGTTCAGGGTCACAGACTTGTTTGGATAGAAACACTTGCAGCTGGAATTCCAAAGGGCACTGATGATTGCCAACTCCAGTTTGATTTTTGAGTCACAGGGAGCTGTGCGATCACTCTGTTACTGAGAGCCAACCATTTTCCTCCCTGCAGTGCCCAAAATCAGCTGGAGGGGTAAGGGAAAGTCAGAACAAGACAGTGACAAATTGATACCCCTCCATATTAAATAAGATTTACAGGGAGAAAAAAAAAAAAAACCATTTAAATCTTCTTCCTTATTCCAGCACAGCTGGTCAAATAGAAGCCAACCCAAACGTCTCGTGCTTCACTTCTGATGTCACCTGAACGCTGCCAACTCGATGGCTCAGGGCGATGCCACACGGGGAAAATGAGCCCCAGGGTATTGAATTTCTCCAGGAGCCAGGTGGAATCAGCTCTGCAGGGTTCAGTACCTCTGAACCCTGTCCAGCACCTCACAGAAAACGGCTTAAATAACCTTGTGAGACTGCGTGGTTGAGTGTGTCTTGAAAAGGCAAAAAGGTTTTAATGAAAGAAAACAATGCAAAAACAAAAGAGCGAAATTGTTCGCAGTGTAAGGACAGGTCCCACACACCTGCTACAACACCCCCAAAGAGCGCTGAGCAGCCTCCTGCTCTCCCTTAAGTATCGAACGATTTGGGTGGGGGTTTTTTTTGGCAATCAGCCCAATAGAGAATGTCTACATTTCTGAGGAACAGGTAAAGGGACCTATCAGTGTCGTTTTTCTTGGCACTAAGCCAATTATTGCTAGGAGAACAAACGAAAGGTCTCGTGTTCTTCCCTTAAAGGTCTTGGGGTGAGTCTTAAACCTTTCCCTATATGGAAACACCTGCTCGGGTGTGGGGTGCTTTACTACACCAGGGGACTCTCCCACACTGCCACATACACGGCAGTGTGGGGACAGCTTTGTGCAGCCCCACGGAAAGCCAGGCTGAGGGAAAAAAGTCCTGATCTCTTGCATTTCTCTGCCTGCACTTCTTTCCTGGAGGGAAGTGCTAATTAAAACTAAACTGGTATTGCTGCTTCATGAGCTCAGCCGCGCTGGGATCCTTCCCTGCTGTGCCATGGCAGAAGCTGATTAGTTCATTCCTCTCCAGCATATGGCCTGCTTTGGAAGGGGAAATTTCCACTAAAACAGGAGATAACACCAGAAATACAGGTGTTTTGGGGCTGTCACCCCAATTTCCCCAAAGAAAAGCTGGTTCTGCTGTGCACATCCAACAGCTCCTGATGCAAGGGCAAGTCAATAAGAGTTAAATTTTAAAGAGATTCACATGATTTTGCCTTATCATCAGTCCTGCTCTCAGAGCCAACACCACACTCCAGCAACAGACTGGCCAGGCAGCAGAGGGGCTTTAGGACCAAACCACAAGGGGATAAAGCTCCCACCCCTTCTGTCTGCACCTTTTCGGGGCTTCACCAGAGCTCTTTCTTCACCACCCATTTATTTCATTTTAAAAAGCACAGATTTAACTCTGAGGCTAACCAGGCTTTGACAGTGTTCCTGCTGTGCTTGCAGAATGCACCCAGAAAGATCCTTCAGCAAAGCTGGCAAGGGAAGAGCAAGGAGCTTGTGTGCCACAAGCTGCCTCGGATGTGAGCAGTGCCAGCCCTCCTTGGCCACGTTAAAAACACTGCAGAAAAACCATCCAAAACCACTCAGAGACAGCATAGATAGGATCTATTCCCAAACCAGGGCTCGGGATGCACCTTCAAGCCCCATATATTCAATAAAAAGCACGTGTCCAGATACTCTGCTGAACACAAAATCCAGGCCCTTGCAATTATTAATTTTTTTAATCTCCTGAGGGTTTTGAGCACTTCATTGATTCCTTGCAGGTGGGTATGGAGTAGTGGATGGTTTTGGACCCCCACAACACCAAAGCTGCAGTAATTTTTCTCCCAGGTCACTCCCCAAAGCCAACATGATCAGAGAATGATTTGGTTAAAAATCCAGATGGAAAGGCACAGTCACAGCTGAGGGGAGGTTGTGAAAGCTCCTGCAGATTCAGTCTCGCATCCACTCATCTTTGATGAGAGCCTAAAATGTTGGGAAAAAAATTAAGCAATCTGCTCTTGTGCAAAGCCCACCAGAAGACTTTCTACAATGTTGCTCTACTCTTTCTTGGACCCCAGGTTGGATGTGAATTGGATGTGAAAATCTGTAAAATGGATTTTACCCTGCTTCAAATTTTTCCCAGGGTCCAAATTGCTTCCTTTGTTGCTGAGAATTTAAAATTCAGATGAGTACACATTTTTTCCTCTCTCCTCCTACCAGAAAGCAGCATTCCTAAGTGGCAGGAAGTCTTTATTCAGCAGAATGCATCCAATTTTTTAATTCCAGTCCTTATGGGAAATCAAAATTTAAAAACGGCTTAAAAGCAGCTGGCACTGGCTTTGATAAGAACCCTTTTTACTTTATTAACTGGATTGAATTTTGATTTGATACAAACATACCAGCGATGCATGAGCCTGAATTGATGCTTTCCTTTGCACCCCCCTGATGGCACAAAAACCCTTCTCAGCAAACTGAGCTGCAACTCAGCCACAAAACCGACAGGATTCCACAACCAGCAGCTTTTGGAGAGCATCAGGTGCTCTGAAAACCCCTCCTGCAGCACTGGAGCCTCCTCCTGCTCCTGCCAGGGGCTCAGACGTGGGCACTGATGACTTTGGCATTGGAGGTGTCCCTGGCCATGGCAGGAGTAGGATGAGATGATGTTTAAGGTCTTTTCCAAACCATCCTGGCATTCTCCAGCTCCACACAGTCTGAGCAAGACACCTGCACCTATGCAAAACAGGAGGAGGGTGAAGCACCCAAAAAGGGGCTGGGGGTGCAGCAAACCCACACCTGTGTACATCCCATGGGGATCCTGGACCTTCCAGCTCCAGGTGTCAGCATGGGAGCTGCCACCAGGCCACGGAAACAGAGACAGCAGCATTGTGCTCAACGAATCTGCATCAGGAATGATAACAGGAAACCCAGCTGGATTTATAACTTCAGCCAGTTGTGAGGACAGAAAGGTTTCCCAACAGAACACAGGGGGTTTAATTCTCTGAGAGCAGTGAAATAAAGATAGCAGGGGAGAGCAGGAGCTCCCTATCAATGGGGACAGAGAAAGGGACACTGATATTTGAAGGCATTCACCTTTAGGTTATAAGGAGCTTATTTCAGGCTGCTATATTTGTGGTCTCCTTGGGAACAGAGGCAGACAATAAATCAGATGTGCCAGCATTTATCAGAAGTTCCAACCAGCCAAAAACATCAGCTCCCCTCCGAATTCCAAATGGGCTTTGTAGGGTGCAGGGCGAAGCCCGGAGTCACTCCTGAGGCACGCAGTGGGGTCAAACACACCAGATTAAACTCCACATGAGAAACACCACTGGAAAGCTCCAAATAATGCTCATATTGCTGCTCCATGTTGCTCTGTCCTCCTGCACCCACAGGCTCTGTCAGAACCTTCAGAAAAAGGCAAAAAAAACCCCAAATCAACCTGGCATATTGTGGGCACGGTTGCTGCACACATCAGGGCAGCATCTGCATATCGTGCCCAGTCAGCCACAAAAATAAGCCAGCCCACACTCCTCAGAGTCTGGGGCATGGAAGAGATTATTCTTGTCTTAGTCTGGACAGGGAGGGGGGGAAAAAGCAATATATGAGTAGAGTGGTGATAGGAATAAAAACAGCTTGAGGAAAGTCAGCAAGATCAGTGCATGAATATTCTCAAAGTGCAGAAATCCTGCCAGACACAGGGGGAAGAAATCCAGACATCTCACATGTCAGGAATAAAACTCTCCCCACCAAACCTCATTTTTTACACTGGTGAAAATTTTCCAACGGGTTCTAAAATGTTTCACTGTTCCGTGCGACCAGAAGAATGCCATGGCAGGAACTGTGGGGACAATGACCTCGGTTTTATTTATATGGGGTCTTGCCAGGGAAAAGCAACAGCAGAGACATCAGAGAGTCCCATTTATCCCCAAATCCCAGCTCTGGTGGCATCAGACACAGATGGTGTCAACAGTCACAGCCTGGTTTAGGTGGGGATGGGTGAGGGAGATGCTTGGGGGTTTGTACCTTGAACATTTGTGTGTGTTTGAAGTTTTACATAGGTTTATTGGCAAACAAAAAAAAAACCCACAGAACTCAGAGAACCTGTATTCTGGTATAGTTTCAATATTCTGGTATTGATTCTGGGCTATAGATATAGCCCATATCTGGTATATATTCCATATTCTGGTTATAGTTCTGTATTCAAACGAGATGGGGTTTTGGGTAGGGTTGGGAGTCAGGCTGGGAGTAGATGGGGGAGATGGGTGGGAACAGAGTTAATGTCTGGGCACGGTTTCACTCGTGGCCCAGCAGAGGAAAAGTCACCCTTTCCCCTGAACTTTGTGAATGGCTCAATCAATTAAAAAAAACTCCAAAAGTAAAGCATTTTATAGGGAGCTGGCCATGTGCTGGCACCTGTCTGTC
>WEIU01017498.1:56460-107971 GCA_013389925.1 Aegithalos caudatus | reverse complement strand
TGTGAGGACAGAAAGGTTTCCCAACAGAACACAGGGGGTTTAATTCTCTGAGAGCAGTGAAATAAAGATAGCAGGGGAGAGCAGGAGCTCCCTATCAATGGGGACAGAGAAAGGGACACTGATATTTGAAGGCATTCACCTTTAGGTTATAAGGAGCTTATTTCAGGCTGCTATATTTGTGGTCTCCTTGGGAACAGAGGCAGACAATAAATCAGATGTGCCAGCATTTATCAGAAGTTCCAACCAGCCAAAAACATCAGCTCCCCTCCGAATTCCAAATGGGCTTTGTAGGGTGCAGGGCGAAGCCCGGAGTCACTCCTGAGGCACGCAGTGGGGTCAAACACACCAGATTAAACTCCACATGAGAAACACCACTGGAAAGCTCCAAATAATGCTCATATTGCTGCTCCATGTTGCTCTGTCCTCCTGCACCCACAGGCTCTGTCAGAACCTTCAGAAAAAGGCAAAAAAAACCCCAAATCAACCTGGCATATTGTGGGCACGGTTGCTGCACACATCAGGGCAGCATCTGCATATCGTGCCCAGTCAGCCACAAAAATAAGCCAGCCCACACTCCTCAGAGTCTGGGGCATGGAAGAGATTATTCTTGTCTTAGTCTGGACAGGGAGGGGGGGAAAAAGCAATATATGAGTAGAGTGGTGATAGGAATAAAAACAGCTTGAGGAAAGTCAGCAAGATCAGTGCATGAATATTCTCAAAGTGCAGAAATCCTGCCAGACACAGGGGGAAGAAATCCAGACATCTCACATGTCAGGAATAAAACTCTCCCCACCAAACCTCATTTTTTACACTGGTGAAAATTTTCCAACGGGTTCTAAAATGTTTCACTGTTCCGTGCGACCAGAAGAATGCCATGGCAGGAACTGTGGGGACAATGACCTCGGTTTTATTTATATGGGGTCTTGCCAGGGAAAAGCAACAGCAGAGACATCAGAGAGTCCCATTTATCCCCAAATCCCAGCTCTGGTGGCATCAGACACAGATGGTGTCAACAGTCACAGCCTGGTTTAGGTGGGGATGGGTGAGGGAGATGCTTGGGGGTTTGTACCTTGAACATTTGTGTGTGTTTGAAGTTTTACATAGGTTTATTGGCAAACAAAAAAAAAACCCACAGAACTCAGAGAACCTGTATTCTGGTATAGTTTCAATATTCTGGTATTGATTCTGGGCTATAGATATAGCCCATATCTGGTATATATTCCATATTCTGGTTATAGTTCTGTATTCAAACGAGATGGGGTTTTGGGTAGGGTTGGGAGTCAGGCTGGGAGTAGATGGGGGAGATGGGTGGGAACAGAGTTAATGTCTGGGCACGGTTTCACTCGTGGCCCAGCAGAGGAAAAGTCACCCTTTCCCCTGAACTTTGTGAATGGCTCAATCAATTAAAAAAAACTCCAAAAGTAAAGCATTTTATAGGGAGCTGGCCATGTGCTGGCACCTGTCTGTCAGAGTGACAGCAGTGACAGTCACTACCCCCTGAAGTGACATCCGAACCCCTGGCTGGCACAGACTCCTCAGGCAGCCAGTTTTGGAGCCCACTTGAGCATGACCTCAGGCAGAAGCAGTGCCCCCCTCCCCATCCCTGCTGGCCCTCAAAACTGCCCGTGCCTCCCTCCAAACACTGCCTGGACCCCATCACTGCCCCAGTCCTGTCAGTGCCCCCCATCACTGCCCGTGCCCCTCTCCCCACAGCACTCCCAGACCCCAACTCTCCCTGTGCCCCCCTCCCCATTCACCAGCGGACCCAACAGTGCCCAAGGCCCTTCCCCACTCCCTGCCGGACCCCAGTACTGCCTGTCCCCCCCAGCTGTCCCAGTGTCCCCCCGCTCCCTGCCCGTCTCCCCAGTGTCCCCGTGTCCCCCCGTTCCTTGTCCTTGTCCCCAGTGTCCCCATGTCCCCAGCTGTCCCTGTTCCCTGCCCGCGTCCCCATGTCCCCCAGCTGTCCCGGTGTCCCCCCGCCCAGCCCAGCGCAGCCGGGGTCGCAGAGCCCCCTCCTGGCCTTGCGGGGCAGTGCCCCGGCCGCGGCACAGCCTCATTAGAGCAACATTTAATTGCATTTTTCCCTTTATTTCCCTTCGTTTCCGGCGGGTTTTGTTTGGATTTTGGGGGTCTTGAGTATTTTTGCCTACGAGATGTGATGCAAACAGGGCCAGGTTTTATATTTCGGTTGGATTTCTGCACAAAAAATACAGCCCCAGCCTCCGACACTGCTCCCATCAGTCCATCCCAGGCAGTTTGGGATTTCCAGTCCCATCCCATCCTAGTTTGGGATTTCCAACTCTCCCTTTCTCCATGAATCCCAGCTCAAGCCCTTCTGAGGTCATTCTGCTTTAGCAAACTAGAAGATCAGGAGGGAAACAGTCGGCAGAGCACCAGAAATACATCGTTTAAAGCCTTTGCTGAAGTTTTCTGGTTGGTATTTTCATTGCGTTTACAAAGCTTTTTGCAGCTGTGTTTGAACTTTGTGGCTGTGGAAAATCCTGCATCAAAACAGATTTAAAACATTGTAAGTGCCATTATCTGTCCATCACTGGCCAAACTGAGACAAGCCCTGGAGAGCCCGATCTCTGGAATTTGGCTTCCCATTGGCAAAGCTCTGCTCTCGGCATTTGTGCTGGAGCTCAGTGGATGCTTACAGGCCTGTTTTCCTGCAGAAGTGGATAAAAGGTAATGAAAGGCCATTTAAATGCAATTAAAAAACTCCTTTCCTACTTGGCTCTATAAAAAAAAAAAGGAAGGAACAGCTCTTGAGGGGTCACCCAGGAAAAGGGCCTTCAGCAGAGACAATCATGGGCACCAGGATTTTAGAACACCCCAAAGCAGCATTCAGAATTTAACAAGATTTAAGTCTGGACCCACTCTGAGACCCCAGTGCAGCCCTGCAAGTGGCACTGCCTCCCTCCAGCCAGCCCCAGCAGCAGAATTGAGCTGGTTCCCTTTGATTCCCTCCGTTAACAACCAGTCTGCCTGAAGCGAGTCAAAAATGGGCAGATGAGGGCAAGGATGAGATTTCTGTGGCAGCAGACTCAGCTCCTCTTCATTAACACTTAGGGAGCTTTAAACATTTCCCAACAGTGTCATTGCTGCTCTCTCTCTCTCTGGTGACAGACTCTGCTGCTGCTCCATTTGTCTCCAAGCTGAAGTCCAAGACAAAACAATAAAATCCTACATGGAACCTAACACAGCCTCCCAGCAGTGTGCACTTTGCTGGGACTTATTAACCAGCTCCCAGCTTGTTCCCTGAATAATCGGTTTGCACTTCAAAGCCTCTGCCAGCAGACAGAGCTAAACGATGGTGTTCAACTCAATCATCCATAAAATTAATTAGTTTGGGGGCAGGACAGTGGATATTGCTTGTCAAAAGTTGGGTTATTCAGCGCTGGATGGGTTGCTCAGGACTCTGGGGACCTTTAACTTCCCAAGCAAATCCTCGTGCTGTGATATTCTGGATGTGGTTTTTTAAGTGGGGTGGATAGGAAGAGAAGTGGTGGCTCCCTGCAGGCAACAGTTCAGGAATTCCAGAATCATCCCTGAAGGAGCAGAAGGCTGTGCTGGTTCCCAGTGAAGGCAGAGGGATTGCTCCCACACTTGGATAAATGCATATTTGCAAAATTAGACACAGATTAGGTCACTTATCAACAGATGTTGCAGAAAATCCCCAGCATTATAAAATTATAGAACTCCAAAATGGTTTGGGATGGAAGGGTCCTTAAAACCCATCCAGTTCCACTTCCTGCCCAGGGCAGGGACACCTTCCACTATCCCAGATTGTCCATCCTGGCCTTGGGCACTTTCAGGGATGGGGCAGCCACAGCTTCTCCGGGCAAGCTGATAATAACTCCTTTTAATTCCTCCCCCCACCCCCCAAAGAGCTGATCTGCACCTCCAGCTGTGACTGAGACATCTGGCAAAGTTGTCTCAAGGCCAAGGTTCGCAAGAGGTGATCAGAGGAGCCCAGGTATCTCTGAGCCCCCGGCCTGGATCCTGTTCCCCTCAGATCAGCAGGAGGGAAAACAGCATCTGGCTCATCCCCCGGTGCAGGTCACTCCAGGGAATGGCCCCTTGTCCCCAGCATCTCTAGTTTCCCGCTGGGATAATCATGTCCCAATTAGCTTTTGAGGATTTAAGAATTAATTTAATTATTTTTAAGTCTCTCCATCGAGGCCAACGATCCTCTGGAGCTTGGGGGCACCGGGGCTGCTTGAGCCTCCCTTGGCTGAACACGAGGGGTTTAGCAGCGATTTTTACATCTCGTCTTAATCCAACACTGAGCTGTAAATCTGCCCCTCGCCGGGACAGGGTTGGCTCTCACCTCTGTGTGACAGCATCGGGGCTTCATCAAGCCCCGGGGTGGGATTTGATACCCTGGATGGACGGGGATCATCTGCCAGGAAGGGCAGCAGCTCCAGGCGCTGTCCCAGGCTCGGGGCTGAGCTCACCAGATAGAAGCAGACACAAAATAACCACTAAAAACAGAGATCTGAATGGACCAAGGCAAAACCACACACAAACCCCTATCCCATTTGAAAACAGAACAATGACCAGAATATGGAATATATACCAGATATGGGCTATATCTATAGCCCAGAATCAATACCAGAATATTGAAACTATACCAGAATACAGGTTCTCTGAGTTCTGTGGGTTTTTTTTTTGTTTGCCAATAAACCTATGTAAAACTTCAAACACACATAAATCTTCAAGGCACAAACCCCCAAGCATCTCCCTCGCCCATCCCCACCTAAGCCAGGCTGTGACTCCCCACTCCAAGAAGAACCCAGGCTGCAGAAGCCACGGTTTTGCTGCTCCCGTAGCAATCCCCACACCCTCCTGTCCATACAGAAACCCCAGAGACAAATCACCCGTGGCTTCTCCCCCAGTAATGATTTTGTTCATTTTCCATACACCACCGGAGGAATCCCTGGGCTCAGTGTGTGGCTGGGGCGAGAGAGGGATGATCCATCACGGTCAGAAATGCGGGAGTCCGGCCCAGTTGAGCTACAGGTGACAACCGTGCACTCGGCAGGCTCCAAAATGCTTTTTTTTTTTTTGCGACACTGGGCAACAATTCCCGTTTGCAGCAGTGCTAAACACATCCCTGCGGCCTCTCAGATGTGTTGTGCAAACGCGCATGGAAATTGCTCTGAGAGATGCTCAGCAATTAACACCGAGTGCGGGGAGCGAGAAACAAAGCCATTGTCTGCCGATGTTAAACGATTTTTTTTGGAGGCACAGAACGGATTGCCACACCCTGATTCGGCCTTTGGTTAAAAGAATCCTCACCATCTATGATCTGCCTGGAAAAGAGGGGTTAACACTCCCCTTGGTTCAGCGTTATCAGGCATTTAGAGGCGCCAAGCCGGGTCGTTAAAGTCAGATTTTCAGGAGGATTCACCAATCCTGTCCCATGCTGCTTGAATTTCTCGGCGGACAATGAGGATGCAGTGAAAGGATTTGCTTTTTTCAGAGCTCTTGACCACCATCTGTGCCATCAAAGTCACCGTTCCCTCTTCTCCCAGCTGCGAAATTCTGGTCTGCAAGAGGCTCCTCGGAGACTCTGCTTTGTCATAAAATACCCGTCCTTCCCAACAGAAATCAGACCTTCAACACTCGAGGAAAAGTTAAAAGCGGAGATGCAAAGACTATTCTTCTGTTGGGAATTTTAAACTTCATTTCCCACAGAGCTGAACTCCCTGAGCACTGGAGCACACACGCGAGTGGGGTCGAGGAACATCCCCGCCTGTCACACCGACATTAGCGGGAATCGTCCCAAATTCCCACCACAGCAGAGCCCGTTTAGCATCCCAGATGATGGGAATGGCGTCCAGGGGGACTTTAGACCGCCCAGGACAGGGAAGGGCCAGCAGAGCTCAGAGCCGGGCGTTCCCAGGGGCGGAATCCATCCCCCAGGGCTTGCCCCACACGTTCCTGCCGCTGGCCCCACAGGTTCCAGCGCCTTCCCTTTCCCCTGTTCCCTTTCCCAGCTGTCCCAGCCCCGCAGGACGCTCTGTGCCACCGCTGTACTTTGTCACCTTCTCCTCAGACACCTCACCCTGTCAGGGGATTAAGGAGCATTAGCTGCCCTCCCGAAGGCTCCCAGTCCCTCGTTCGGCCTGCCAGCCAGCCCAGATGGGAGCAGATTGAGGATTAACTTCTCTCGCTCTCCCCAAAGGACGAGGAGGGGCTGCGGGCTGTGGATGGGAGCAGGGAAGGGCTCCCCACGCTCGTGCCCATTTCCAGAGAAAACCTTGGCACAGCAGGTCGGTAGGGCAGGGCAGGACGTTTGGGTAGGTGTCACCTCTCACCAAAACCACCGGGGTTCCCCAGAGGGCTGCAGCTGCACCTTCTGCTTCCCTCCGGGGAGATCCGCTGCCCCAGAACGCATCTGGGGCAGCATTTTTGGCGTTTTCCACGTCTGGAACCTCCAGCCCGGCAATCCCCGCCACGGCAGCATCATCAGAGCACGGGAATCAGCCCCGGAGGGCGGGGAATCCAGCTCCAAAGCCAGGGAACATCCCGGCGCCACAGCTCCATCCCCACTGCCAGCACCTCCTGCCCGCGGGCATTTAGCGAGGGGAGCAGGCAGCGCTCAGAGCTCCGCTTGCTGCTTCTCTCTCAGGAAGCGCAGCCCAGGCTGCAGCCAGACCATCAGGGCTCTGTTTCCAAGGAGATTTTCACACACTCTGATGAGTGGGGAGAAAAGAAAAAAAAGAAAAAAACCAACACATTTCGTGCGAGCTGAAGGTAGCAATTCTGCTGGCTCTTGTCCGTTGAGCACGGCGAGCTAAACTAGGAGTGGAACTACAATGAGTGTTAAATTGGCTTATTTTGTGCTGTTCTCTACAGAAAAAGGGTGGAAAGAAAAGCAAAGGAGTTGCTTAAATGGCTGAAGGGAGGCGGCGCTTCAGTGACCAGGCCTTGATTCTGTGAATTTGTCTCTCAGCACCCCAAAGTCCCTTGGCTTAGCACTCCGAAGGTTTTCAGGGTAAAATTATCAGGGCAGGTGTGGAATTCCCAGTGTTTGAATTATTTAACCCCCTCACCAGGGAGCTGCACAACCGCTGCCAAATTTCGCTGTGTTTTCCCTGGGCTCGACCCTCAAACAGGCGAGAACAACCTCTCACCACCAAGCCTTGAACTCTGCAGCAGCAGGGCGAGTTCAGATTCTTGCAAAGGTTTCCCCCACGATTCATCATTTCCTAATATATTGCCCCGAAGCAGCTGCTCCGCTCCTTTCCCAGGAGCCCTGATCGATGCCTTTCCTACCTGGAGGGTGATGGGATCTGAATAACCACGGAATTTCCATTAGGGAAGGAGAGGAAGGGGAGACGGGGAAGAGCTGAGGTCATGGCAAGGTTCTAATTCACTTCCTCATGTACTCAGATATTAAATTAATTCGTATTTTAAATCCTGTGCCCTCCCTTGTCTGCGCAAGGGGGAGAGAGGTTCCCCTCCCACTCCAGAGCCCTCCAGCATGCCAGTCCCCAGTGGGATTATCCCAGCCCCAATTCCAGCTACAGGTGCTGATCCCTGAAGCATCCCAAGCTCCTGCCCTGCCCCGAGCTGCCCGTGGGGCTCAGCTCTGCCAAACACCCCACAGCCGCAACCAGGGAGTCCTCCCTGCTACCAACCTCAGTTTCCTAGCGAGGATTTATTAAAAATACCACCACAAACCCATCTCTCCAGGCTGTAGGGCCTGAAAATCTCATGCACAAATCAAGATTTTTCACTGGATAAAGCGATTTAAAGCACCTAAACAGCTTTTCCAGCCTGGCCATGTTCTCACTGTACCTGGGTGGGAATTCTGTCCAGGTGAATTTTTCTTTTCCCTCTGTCTGTCCACACCACAGCTAACACACACAGATTTCCCCCACAGTAGAGGACAGGAAAAAGCCATTTGTTTCCAGCCTTGAAATGTAATTTTGGTTGTTGCTTTCTTTTTTTTTTTTTTTTTTTCATTATTGATTTTAAGGTTGTAAAGCTCTGACTGTGTCTGGTTTTTAAATGCTAATGATGGTAACAGCGAAAGGAGATGAGGGAGCAGGGGAGGAAATTGAAGCATTTCACAGCTACCAAACATCCCTGGCCACACAAGGAAACCAGCAGGGAGAGCTTAAGGATGATAAACAAGTAATTTGCTATCTTGAACGCCTGTAGCTTCAATTTTACCTCTGGCAGTTGCTTCACTTTAAGCAGGTGTCCACACATGTGGGTCAAAATGAAAAGACACAGCAAAACAAGAAGGAAAAAGTAAACTCTAATGGAGTTATCAGCTGCAATAACAGCCCAGGATTGGATTTGTTTTATTCAACAGAAAACCCCTGATACTCTTTGCCAGCCTGGGAGGCTTCTCTGGATCATCACAGACTGTGCCAGGCACAGGAGGCTCCAAACCCCACTGCTGTGGGGTCGGTGGCTTCTGTGGGGTCTCACCTGTGATTCTGGGGATAATTTGGGGAGATTTGGGATGTTTGAGTGGCCAGGGCTGTCCCAAACATCGGGAACAGCAGGCAGGACAAGGGGAGGGATGTTTTAAACCCCCAGCTTGGACACAGCCCCTCCAGCTCAGCTGATGTCCAAGGCAACATTTTGAGGCCTGATCCTTTAAAATGCAGCTCTCTGCCACAACCCCGACAGCTTTTGTTGCTCTGCTTGCCAATTTTCACAGCTTCCCATGGATTTTCCATGAAAATTCTCCTTCTGCCCGGCACAGTCCCTGGCAGGCCCCGCTCTGGGGCACTCCCCATGTGCTCAGCAGATTTATTTATGCTCTCTAATATTAATAAGGAGCAGGGCTTTTATTAAGTTGAAAAAAAATCCAAATCTGAATGACGGAACAGAGGGGAGGAAAGGGCGAGTCTGGAAAAGGTGAAGCTAGAAAAGGCTTCACTCCTGGTTTTAAATGCTGGAAGCTCCTCTTCAGTTTCAGGTGAATATTTCGGGGCAGTTAAACATCTTTTGGGCATTACCTGAGGTTTTAGAATGGACCAGGACTGGTTTGAATTCTTTTAGACTCCCAAGCAGAGGTGAACTCCCATTCCCTGGTCCACAACCACCCCTGCAGGGAAATTTGTTTCCCCCAGACAAGACACCACAAAGTGACTTTCCTGAGAGCACTTCACAAACATTGCAAACCACAAACAAAAATAAAATTACATCAGGTTTTCAGCATCCAAATTGTCTGAATTTGAGGGGGGAAAAAAGGACAAAAGACAGGCCAACAGCAAGAGCAAGCTGGGCTTTGAAGTCTCAGAAGTTTATATTTTCAGGAGGGGGAGCCCATTCATGGCTTCATTTTGACAGAAAGCTGGCATTTAATACAACAGGAGACACCAGGAATTCCCAGACCTCGTTGCTGCCCTCAGCCTTTCCGAGGAGACAACCCCAGCTTGCTCCGAAGCAGTTGCAACACCATTAATTTAATGGCATCTGAACCAGCACAAAATGACCAAATCTGGCTTTTCCTGACCTGAACCACAGAAAACATTTTAGTGATTAAATGCTAAAGACAGCCCAAGCCTGCTCTGTGCTGTCAGCAATAAAATTTAACAGCATCACATACCACAAATGAAATATTTGTGTTGAGTAGGCGGCCAGAGCAGCACATAAACCTGATCCAGCACATTTTATTTATTTAACCAGCAAGCTACCCACAAAACAAAGTCCCCAGGTGCTGTGCCAAATGATTTAGCAATCACAAAACCTCTGCCTGTGCTGCCCAGGATGAGCATGGGGTGCCAGCTGTAAGAGGAACAGCATTTTCTGAGCTGGGCTTTGATTTAGAGCTGCCAAAAATGAGCAAT
Organism: Aegithalos caudatus; assembly: GCA_013389925.1. NCBI lineage: Eukaryota > Metazoa > Chordata > Aves > Passeriformes > Aegithalidae > Aegithalos > Aegithalos caudatus. The sequence continues at coordinate 98,147 of WEIU01017498.1, read as the reverse complement.
ATGATGCAGTATTATCCTGATAAACGGAATTTAGGGGCTTAGAAATGCAGTGATGTGGTTCCTGTGGTCTCCAGGGGGAAGGGAAGGGTCCCAGCCCATTTCAGGGCTCACCCCACAACAGGAATATCCAGGAGCGCAGGGTTGAAATTTACCCCAACCGTGCCCAGGTGCCCTCTCTGGACACAAAAAAATGCTTTGCCCAAAGCCTGCAGGGTTTTCCTCATCCCACAGCTCCTCCGGCCTCTGCTCCCAAAGCCTGGCTTAAGGGGAATGGCCTAAACTTGGGCCAGACTGGGCTGCCCAGGCAGTGCTGGGCCATCACTCACCTGGAATTCCCAGAGCCTTCCTCAGGCAGGAATTCCATGCTGGAAATCCCAGCCCTGGTGTTGCTGAAGCACAGGAGCTGCCTCAAAACATTCAGCAAACCCACAAATGAAAATGAATTTATTTTCCATTCCATCTGCTCAAAGAAAAAAAAAAATTCTTTCTTACGGTGACATCCCTCCCCCTAAATAAAATTGAATTTCCAGGTTCCAAGGGTGATTTAGTTGTGATTTAGCTCCTTTTTCCTCTAAGCACCCTTGGAAAATAATTCTCCTTGTAACTGAACTTGGGAAAATCAGGAGTAAAAGCTCCGTCTGCAAGGGATTTGCTCCCAAATCCAAATGCTGCCAGAAAAAACAACTCTGCCCTCAAAACTCTCTCAGCATTTCTTTCTCTCTGCAAACTCTGCCCTTCCATCTCTGCCTTCATCTCAGCTTTTCACTGCTTTGTAAGGTTTGGGGTTTTTTTATTGCCCTCTATTAATCTTCCTGAAAATCAGACAGCTGATCACAAACAGAAAATTACATTATCCACCAAAACCCTTCCCATCCACAGCACCTCCACCAGGCACTCTCTGATAGGTACTTTATATCCACAGGGCCTCATAAGGATGAATGTCTTTTAATTAGAAACAAACCAAGCTCATTTATAGTTATTAGAGGTGATCTGCAAATTTATTCAGCAAATAACAGCTTTTTTTTTTTTTTTTCAGCGAATTTCTGTGGAATATCAGCAGCCAGGGAGCCAGAGAAGCAGAACTGTGTCCAGCACACACCAGGTGGGACAGAGCCCACGCCAGGTGATTTTTGGATCACTGCTGGAATCTTTTCCCCACAGAAAAAGAAAAAAAAAAAAAGGTTGAAAATAGACGAATTTCACTTCTTATTGCCATAATTTAACAGCCAGTGGGGAAAACAAAGCATGTTGCCAAACAGAAGTGGAATTGTGTGGACACACACTCACAAATGCTTTGCTGATTGCAAATTCTGATTCCCTGTGGGAAGAGACAGTCTAGGGCCAAAAAAAACCTGTGAAGGGAAGATGAGGAGAATTCCCAGGAAGGTGAGATCAAAGACCCTTTCAGCTCCAGACCCACCTGGATTTTCCCCACTGGAAAATAAATTTCCCCATTTCCCTATTGGAAAAAAGAAATCCAACTTTTTTCCACCATTTGCTGTGCCCTCACCCCACTGTCCAGCCCCTTTCCCTCAGCTCACACCCAGCCTTGCACAGAATCTGGGACATCTCCAGCTCCCTTCTCCCCACCAGCTTTGCATTTTCCATGGTTTTTTGCCAGGTTTTGGGAGGAAATTGGACAAATGCTGGCGACCCGTGGCTGGGCAGAACCTCCCTCACCATTTTCGGGGTGGTTTTGTGCCAGATGGAGGAAAACAACAGAACTGAGGCTTTACCCGTGTCTCAGGGACGATGCCCGTCCCCTTCCCACAGATAAGGGAAGGCACAGCATGTCAAAGAAGGCAGCCCCGGGCCTGGGGACAATAAATGACGTTTCCAGAGACTTTGCTGCGGGGTTGAGGCTCAGCTGCACAAGCCGGGGGATGTCTGGCTCCTGCTGTGGGGGACGCGCATCCCCTCGTTCCCAGGCTGTGGGGACAGAGAGAGCCCAGCGGGAGAAGCTCTGGGAATAGATTTGGGGGCCGGGGGTTGATGGGCAAGGACGCTGCAAAACAAGGGCAGATTGTCTCCAGCACCAGAGGGACAAGGGGACACAGGGGACAAGCGCAGGAGGATCGCCATCCTTGGGAATCCCGTTCTGGTGAAATCCCCCTGCCAAACCCAGGGGTGGAGGAGCTCCAGAGGGGATCAGCACTCACCTGGCTGGGGCAGCGCTCGGCAGCAGAGCCAGAGACACCGGGGAGTGTAAACCCCAGCCTGGAGAGTGCTTGCACACGGGGACACCGGGGCGGGACCTGCCGGGGTATAAAACCCAGCTCCGGTGACACTGAGAGACGCCAGCGCTGCCCGTGGAGACGGGGCTGGGACACGCTCACCTGGCTGCTCGTTAGGATGAAAAAGCCGAAGGGATGCAGCCTCTGTAGCGTTTTCTGCTGCTTTTAAGGAGGATTCCTCCCACAGAAAAAGATTCCCTTTCCCCTCGGATTTCCCTGCACAGAGGTTGCACAAGGCAAGCAGTGCAGGAAGAAACAGGGATTTGGAAAGGTTTTGTGGGAAGGGGAGAAGTATCAAGGACTGAACCAGGGATTTGAGAATGTTCAGTGAAGAGAAGAAAAGTACCAAGGGCTGAACCAGCAGTTCTTGCACCTCTTTACTCCACAGGAATATTATCAGCCCAGGCAGAGAGGGAATTTCAGCTGCCTGACGCATGGTTAGTGTGACAGGTGACAGGTGATATCCTGCCCTGGTGCTGGGGACTGCTGGAGCAAGCACATCCATCCCCCCAGCCAGAGGCAGAGGAGCTGAAGCTCAGGGGGACACAGGGAAGGGGACAACAGGACATCAGAGCTTGGAGCTGTGTGGTCCTGCAGAGCCTCCCAGAGGGATGGAGCCAGGCTGGGGCTGGAACAGCTCGCAGCAGAGCCCACCTGGGCACGGCCAGGGGCTGCTGAGCCTGGCAGGGGACACCAACCTGACGGTGCTGCACACCCGGGATGAGGAGCTGGCCAAGGCTGAGGTCGGGGTGCTGGGCACGATCCTGGCCGTGGCCACCATGGGCAACCTGGGAGTGCTGCTGGCCATGTACCGGCTGAGGAAGAAGACGAGTCGCATGCACCTCTTCATCCTGCATCTGGGGCTGACCGACCTGGGCGTGGCCCTGTTCCAGGTTTTGCCGCAGCTCCTCTGGAAGGTCACCTACCGCTTCCTGGGGCCTGACCCACTCTGCAGGGCCGTTAAGTACCTGCAGGTGCTCAGCATGTTCGCCTCCACCTACATGCTGATGGTGATGACCCTGGACCGCTACCTGGCCGTGTGCCACCCGCTGCAGTCGCTGCAGCAGCCCAGCCGCCAGGCCTACATCATGATCGGGGCCACCTGGCTGCTCAGCTGCCTGCTCAGCCTGCCCCAGGTGTTCATCTTCTCCCTGCGGGAGGTGAGGCCGGGCTCGGGGGTGTTGGACTGCTGGGCGGATTTCAGGTACCCGTGGGGAGCACGCGCCTACGTCACCTGGACCACGCTGTGCGTCTTCGTGCTGCCCATGGGCGTGCTCAGCGTCTGCTACAGCCTCATCTGCCACGAGATCTGCAAGAACCTCAAGGGCAAGACCCAGAGCATTGTGGGGGGAGCCGCGGGGACCGTCCCTGCTGCCCCCAGCCCTGTGGGGAAGGGGAAGGGCGGGCAGCCCTCGCGGGTGAGCAGCGTGCGCACCATCTCCCGCGCCAAGATCCGCACCGTGAAGATGACCTTCGTCATCGTGGCCGCCTATGTCACCTGCTGGGCGCCTTTCTTCAGCGTGCAGATGTGGTCAGTGTGGGACAAGGACGCCCCTGATGATGGTGAGTGTTGGAACCCTGGGCACTGAGAGTTTTAGGCTTTCTGTGCTTACAGGCACTGACCCCCAAGCAAACACTGCATTCAACCTGAGGCCATGGAAAAGGCTTCCAGAACTGAATGATAGATAGCACTGGGATTATGGGCATGTAGTTTGGATAGAAGTGTGTAATATTACAGGGTGAAAAACTTAGAGTTTAAAGTTTTAGAATATAGTAATATATATATATAAAGCAAGATGGAGGATTTAGGGCGGGGGCAAAGTCTTTCTTATCACCTTCTTCTCTGTGGGTTTGGGTGGTATTTTGTAATTGGGTGGAAAATCCACATTGTGGGCCACAGGTGGTTGGTTATTGGGTTAAAAGTAAAAATAATTTAGGTGTCATTCCTTAATTGAACAGTTTATACTTAAGACGCCTTAGAGAGAGAGAGATACAGCTTTTTTAGTTTGTTAGCTTGAAGTGCTGTAGAACTCCTGGCTTGTGAGACTGTAATGTAGATAAGAATTAATAAACATCTGAGTCTGAATAAGAAATACCATCTCAAGCATTTAATCCTGACCCTGGCAAAAGGAGATAAAATGTGAGAGGTGAGTGGTAGAGGGACTGTGTGGGAACTGAAAAAGCAGGAGACTTTTACAGTGTTGCATAAGCTGACATAGATAGAGGTTTGAAAGAGAGTTGAATTTTAGGCCTTGAAATGTTTGGAGCATAGAAAGTTTCTGAGCTGTGAAAAATGTAAAGCAACTATTGTATGCTGTAAGGTGTACATGCAGTGTTTAGTGATTGGCTTAAGTAGATGCTTGTAAGCTTTTAGCAGTGGCCTATTGTCTAAAAAAATTCTGAAGGCCTTGTAACAAAGAGAACTTTGGCTTTGGTTGTTATGGAGTTAGTTTTACCATATTTTATGTCTCTGCCTTTACTGAGACTGATGATGAAATAAAAACTCATAGAATTCCTCTAGGTCACCCCATCCTGTTATTAGTGATTAGATCCAACAGGACTAGGGCACAGAGCCCTTGGAAGCCCAGGAATGCAGTTGGGTTTTGAGCAAATAAGAGCTGTCTGTCATCTTGTCATTTAGAANATAAGTTCCTTTTTCAGTAAAACAAAAAAAACAAAAAAAAACAAACAAAACAAAACATAGGGGAGGCTACAGATTTCCTCCATGGTAATGTTTATAAAATACAATTTTCAGAGTCAAAAAATAATTCCTTTCACCAGAAAAAAAAAAAACTGAGAAGTGACAATTTCTGGCCATCATCCATAGGGATGTGCAAAGACATCTTTGCCATGCATGTCTTTCCTCTCCTCAGGCAATTTTCAGAGGTTTCAGAAGTGAATTTCTGAGTTCTTATGTTGACTTTTTTTTCTGCTGTAAATCTTCAGTAGTTTTGGGTGAAGTAGACTTCACCCAAGATTGAAAGTCCTCTGGGAGATGCTTTGGGCATCTTTGCTAGGATGCATAGCATCTTTGTTAAGTGGCTGAAGGAAAGCCCAGAAGCTGCTGGGTCTCACCTCTCAGAGGATGTGCTCCAGCACATTTGCACCTCAGAACCTGAAAGGTAGAGCCTGCCTCTGCCAGCTTTCCAGCCCCCAGGAATGCCAGGGGGATGGGAATGTGAGCCAGGAGAGCCCCCAGGTCCTGCCCAGCCCCCGGGGATTTCTCATCTCCCTCTCTTGCCTTGCCAGAGTCCACCGACGTGGCTTTCAGCATCACCATGCTGCTGGCCAGCCTCAGCAGCTGCTGCAACCCCTGGATCTACCTGTTCTTCAGCGGGCACCTCCTGCAGGACGCCGGGCGCTGCCGGGGCTTCTGGGGCCGCCCGCGGACCAGGCTGCGCAGACCCAACTCCACCGGGAGCCTGTGCAGCAGGAAAACTACGATCCTGAGCCACAGCCACCAGGCCGGGATCCCGCTGCACGGGGACAGCGCCAGGGAGCTGGACACGCCCTGCGACGAGGGCGTGACAGAGTCGGGCACTCTCTAGGCTGCGACACCTCCGGATGTGACACCGCCAGATTTGACACCGCCCGCTCTGTGGCTGCAGAGCGCGGGTCTCCCCACCTGGTGGCATCGCGTTTTACAGAAATCGCTCTGTTTCGCCCAAAAAAGCGTCGTCGTCCGCCCTGTTCTCGCTGCGTGCACGCCGCCGTATGTACTGTGACCGCCGGGGCATGGACAGAGCCGCTCCGGCCGCTGCCTGACCGCAGCATCCAACCCCCGCTGTGTTTAGGGAAACCTCTGGCTGCTCTCCTCCGGAAACTGAGGATCCTGCATCCTCCGGGAAGGAATGCTGCATCCTTCGGGAACAGAGGACTTTGCATCCGCAAGATCCTCCTGGAGAGACTCGAGTTTTGTGTTCCCAGCTGCCAGCAGAGCAGCCGGAGCACGGCAGGCTGCAACGTGGCTCTGTCTGCTCCAGAGCTCGCCGCCGCTTCCTCCCTTCGCCTCCTCTGCTGGCCGAACAACAGCGGGGACAGAGCTGACTCTCGCCCCGGGGCACAGCACGCTCCCCTCAAGGGTGCAGAGCTCCTCTGACCTGGGATTGTCCCCTTGCCACCTCCCCTGGGGCAGTGACGCCCCCTCGGGCTGGGCACAGCTGTCCTGCACCGTGTTGTACCCACTGGAGCGCCCCAAATGTGGCACTGGCACCCCCAGGGAGCTGCTGGGAGCAGCCCTGGCCCTGCTCCAGCTCAGCCGGGCACATCCTGACTCCCTCCGTGCTCTCTTCCCAACAGCTTCTCTCCCAGCCCCATCCCGTGCTCAACATCTGCTGCATTCCATGCCGAGCCGCTCTCATAGTGCTGCTGCTTTTGGCTGCTCTTGGCTGATTTTGCAGCGATCAGGGGCCCAAAACCACCCGGGACATGGGGAGCAGGGAACTTTGTTCCCATGCATTCCCAGCCTGGCCCCTATCCTGCTCCCAGGAGCTTTTTTGTGAAGGAATAAATCATGGATGAGGCAGGAAAGAGCATCCATTAGCTCTGGCAGTCAAGCTCAAAAGCTGCTGAAGGTGATGTACAGGTATCCCAGTGAGGGTCCAAATTCCCTGCTGGCCATGGGCATGATTCCTTCTGCTATCACAGGCTAAAGCTGTAAAAATAAGACATTAAGTAATAAAGTAAAATACTTTGGAATGTTTAGTATTTTTGCTTTTTAATTTTCACTTTTTAATTTTTTAAGGCATTTGAATCAGATTTCTCAGAACCTTCCCCTCACTGGTTTTGGCCTCACTTCCAGTCCCATAATCACACCTCTCCTGGGTTTTCCAACATTCCCCAGGAACTGTTGGGGTTTTTTGGAACATTTTCCTTCATGTGCCTTTTGAGCTGGGCCAGATCTGCACCACAAGGTCATGAAATCAGGAGTGCCTGGCTCCCCCTGCCCCTGATCGATCCCAAATCAATTGTCTCACAACCTTTCATTAAATCCCAGCATTCTGAGCCCATTTAAAACACGCTTGGGGCAGCTCCAGCCCTGAGGAAAGGCATCTGTGCTGGGAGGCAGTGGCTCCATCTCCCTCACAGAGCTCCCACTGGGGCGCCATTCCCACTCCCAGGCACTTTGGAAGTTTATTTCTGCAAAATTCTGAAGTGACAAAATGCAGAGTGAGGAGCAGGGAGATGGCCCAGGTGGGGAGATGTTGGAACCCTGGGCACTGAGAGTTTTAGGCTTTCTGTGCTTACAGGCACTGACCCCCAAGCAAACACTGCATTCAACCTGAGGCCATGGAAAAGGCTTCCAGAACTGAATGATAGATAGCACTGGGATTATGGGCATGTAGTTTGGATAGAAGTGTGTAATATTACAGGGTGAAAAACTTAGAGTTTAAAGTTTTAGAATATAGTAATATATATATATATATATAAAGCAAGATGGAGGATTTAGGGCGGAGGCAAAGTCTTTCTTATCACCTTCTCTGTGGGTTTGGGTGGTATTTTGTAATTGGGTGGAAAATCCACATTGTGGGCCACAGGTGGTTGGTTATTGGGTTAAAAGTAAAAATAATTTAGGTGTCATTCCTTAATTGGACAGTTTATGCTTGAGAGGCCTTATAGAGAGAGAGGTAGGGGCCAGGAGAGACTGACCCCAGCACCTGGAGCAGGGACAAAGCAGGGAAAACAAAAGGTGGGAGACAGGACAAGGGAAAAGCCAGAGGAAAAACTGTATTTAAAAGGATTTTATGATGCTGATGAGCAAAGCAACATCATTGAGAGGAGCTGCCAGACAGTTCAGTGGAGATTCTGGAGTTCACTGCATCTCCCTGGGCTGCCCATTTGGAGAGGCGAGACAGGGGGGTGCTTCTTTTGCTTTCATGAAAGGAGGGGAAAAGGGCTATGACAGAGAAGTGGAGAACTGATTGCAGCTTGGCTGGGAGGAACCATCCCTCAGAAACAGTGCTGCCTTTAAGGAAAACACCAAGGATACTGTGCTTGCGGGTGCAGGGTGGTACAAGTGGTGCAGCCTGTGCCAGGCAGTGCCCCAGGGGAAGGGGACAGTGCCAGCTGTGCAGCTGCTGGGGGCTCTGGGCACCCTGGTGTCACAGCTTCACCCTGGTGTCACAGCTTCACATCAGTGTACTCCACGCCCTTGGATGCCCTGGGGCTGGAGAAGGGCCAGAAATGGATTTTCCTCTTCTTTGGGTCAACGTTGATGTAATCCATCCCAGTCCTCATGTTCTTGTAGTCCTGGGCACAGCCTGGCCCGTGGCCTTTCCCAGGGAACACCGGGGATATGTAATTGATGTTTTCCTCTGAGCCACAGCCCTGCAGGAGCAAAATAAACTCCAGGTCAGGCCCCAGCACCCACCTAGGAGCCTTTGCCCTCAAACCCATGCACCAACTCAGGGAATCATGGAATGGGTTGGGTTGGAAGGGACTTTAAAGCCCATCCCATTCCCCCTGCCCCTTCCACTATCCCAGGCTGCTCTAAGCCCCAATGTCCAACCTGGCCTTGGACACTTCCAGGGATCCAGGGGCAGCCTCAGCTTCTCTGGGCACCCTGTGACAGGGACTCACCATCCTTAGAGAGACTTTGTTTCCTAATTTTCCTAAAGTGCCCTGGGTTGCTTCCCTTTGAGTGGGGGACACAGGAACGCTGTGTGTGACAGGGGACAACAACCACCCCAACCCTTATTTATGGAATTTCAGTGTGGTTTGATGGATTTTCCCCTCCTGATACTGCTCTGGGGGTCTCAAGCTGGACACAGCACCAGGTGGGGTGAGGATGTTTTTGGCCATGGTACCTGAGTGCAGGAAGGGTTGTCCTCTGAGTCCTCTGAGGTGTCTGAGGATGTGTCACTGATCCCTTAAAAACAGGAAACATTTACCACCCCAGAACTTCCCAGAGGGTTAAAGGGGAAACAGCCAACATGCTCAGGAGTGAAAATTCCAACCTACAAGGCATCCGTTTGATCCCTCCCAGCCTCACTTTCCTGCGGGAAATGGTGCAAGGAGAGCCCAGCTGGGAGGGAGCAATGGGAAGAGGAGGCAGTTCCTGCTTCGCCCTTCACCCACCCCCTGCTCCCACCCCCGGGATGTCCACAGCTCATCAGGAAGAGACATCACATAAATGCCACCCAAAAAAATCTCATCCCTGTGCCAGGACAAGGCCCCATTGCTGCTGGAGCCCCTTACCTGCATAGGCTGTTGTTGGGTTTTGTGCCCCGGGTTTTTGTGCCTTGTCCCCTCCTGGTGACGAGGCCAGAGCTGGGCTGAGGTGAAGGCTGGGACTCTCCCCAGGGCTGCTGCTCTCCTGCATCCCACAGGAATGTTGGGCTGCGACCAAGAGGAGAGTGAAACCTGGTCCCTGCTCTGCCCAGCATACCCCACCCCTGCTCCAGCAGCCCCAGGGCAAACCAGCCCACCCCAAAATAATTATTACTGTGCACTGGGGCATGCTCATACCCATACATTCAATTACTGAGATGATCCAGGGCCCTGTTCTCCCACCAGGAGAGGCTTCTGTGACAAATCACAGTGTCAGGGCCTCTTCTCACAAGTTTGGAATGATTTTGACACAAAGCAGAGCTGGGCTTTGTGCAATTGTGAGCAGCAGTTGGTGTGAAAGAATTCCCTGCTAGAAATTGAAGCTTCATCTGAATTAATACTTTGTGAGTTGACTCTTGGTGTTCTCCCAGCACTTTACTAAAAGAAGCAATAAAAGAAAATGGTTTTGAAGCAACACAAGGTTGTACAACTCTCACTGATGTGTGCAACCAGGTCACCCAGAGCTCCCAGCCAGCCTGAGTCAGCCCTGCCCTGTCCCTCTCCCATCCCACACCCAACCCCAAACCAGGGAATCTCCAGGGAAAGCCAATGAAGCATAAATTACCAATTTTCCTGCTGAGCATGATGTAAAGGACCAGCAAGAGGAGAGCGTAGAGCATCAAGTTGCCGAGTGAGGTGACAGCAGGAATCCAGCTGAACAAGAGGAAAACTGAAATTCAATCTCACTGAAATCACCAAATTCTTTTCAATCTCCCCATGACTTCAAGGCACGTTTTAGACTCAGGTTTGCTGGTAGCTTTCGGTTTTGCTTTTTGGCTTTGGGGTGGCATGCCCCAAAATGCAAGGCTTGGTTTTCAAGAATGATTTGAGTTCCTTGCTCCATGTTTTTGGGGGCTTGTCCCCAGGTTTTCAAAACCCTCGTTACCAGGGCAGGTATGTGCTGGAGGGGAGATAGATATTACAGATAGGATGGAATTATCGAATTATGGAATAATGGCATGGGTTAGGTGGGAAGGGACCTCTGAAGGTCACCCCCTGTCATGAGCAGGGATATTTCCAACCAGCCCAGGCTGCTCAGAGCCCCATTCAGCCTAGGCTGGGATGGTGCCAGGCATGCTGTGAAGGGCTCTGTGCCCCAGGGGGCTGCACTCACCACGCACAAGAGTTCATCCTCCTGCTCAGGCGTCTCCAGGGTCTGGGGGGACACAGAGAGGTAGGAAGACCTGGTGGCAACCAAAAAAAGGGACCCATTGAGCCTCATGCTTCTCCACGTGAGCTGGAGATCAGGCTCAGCACTTGGAAGCAGTGGTTGGATGTTGCAGATGTGAAATATTTTTATTTTATCCCAGCCCTCTCCCTGTGAGAATCCCCCTGGTTCTCACCCTCACAGAGCCAGGGGCTCTCCTTTATCACTGAAATAAAGGCTTTATACATAGTCATGTCTGAGACTTGTCTGGACTCTCTGGGCTCCATCGAAACAGAACTGAAATTTATTCTTCTTGCTTTAATCCTCTCTCACCATTCTTTTTTTCTTTTACTCTTTTTAATCCATAAAAACAAACAAACAAAAAACCCAAACAAACAAACAAACACAAAAAAATGAAACGTACAAGATTAAGAAAAAAAAAAATCCATGGAAAAGGTAACCAAAGGGAGATTGTGGGTTGGTGTGAGACTCTTGCATCAGTCAAGGTCCAGAGAGAAATATCAGAGGCCCTCCAACACCTCAGTGTCTGAAACACCTCAGATTTAATACTGGGAGAGCTTCAATCCAGGTGAGGTTAAGAGGGTTTAAGGTAGAAAAACAGAAAACACCTGGGCTGGGCCCCTTGGCTTGGGACTTCTGGCAATAACATTCAAGAGTTTTATAATAAAAAATAGAGGTGTTCATTTTGTAAAAATAGCAATGGCGTGTTCCTTTTGCGGGCTTTCACTTGCAAAGAAGTACTTTAAATCTTCCCTCAGTGTTAAACACTCACTATTTATAAATGGCTGATAGGGAGAGATCTTCAGCTGAGGCTTTGATACAGTGATTAAAGCAGCCATGATAATTTGATTGATAGGCTGATGGATAAATTGATAGAGCAAAGGCATTATCCATCCTGTGAAGCAGATTCTATCATTTCCTCTTTGACACATTTCTGAGCCTAATTAATCAAAAGCTTTCCTGATAACCACGAACCTCCTGAGAAATTCCGCACATGCAAACAGCTTGATGACTGCAGAGCTAAAAGATCATTTTTTGCAGGAATTTTCCCCCTCCCTTACTGAACAAATCTGTCCCCAAATAGCCTTTTCAAAGGGCTGCCACTCTTAAAGGGCTCATTTCCTACTGTGGGGCAGGAGACACTGCTGCAGCAGCAGATAAAGATCTGAAAAATGAGCTGTTCAAAAGGAAATTGCAAAATAAGCCCCGAATCCAACTATCAGCGGGAGCAGCTTCTGAGCTGAGATGGGTATGGTGAGATGGAGGTGCCGATATCGGGTGGGTACTGAAAAATCTGATTTGAGACAGCAGCCAGCAAGGGCCTGGCACCAAATGTGCTTTTGCAGGTGTCTCAGGGAACTTCTGGGAATCTTCAGCCCCCAAGATTTCAACCCTCCCTCAAGAAAATGCTGAAATCAAGGCTTGCAAGGAGCTGCTCCTCGGCTGGGCAGCAAGGGGTCAGCCTGCGGCACCTGCGCTCAGCTAAAGGTCAGGGAAAGCTCCAGAATGCCCCAAATTATTTTAATCCCACTTGAGGCAGGCCCAGCTGCCCCACTGGAGCTGAGAATGGCACCAAGGTGTGCCCAGGGGGATTGCCAGCCCAGCTCTCCTCCCGCTGTTCCACCTCCTGCATCCGAGCGCAGCGCCCAGCGCGGATTTACCTGGGGGTCAGAGCTTCCCTCCCCTTCCCTTCCCCACTGCTCTGGGGCAGCTGAGGCCGTGCAGGCAGCAGGATTTGGGGCCGTTTCTGCAGGGTCTGGGTGTAGGGAGGGGTCTGGCAGCGCAGCAGTGCCGGATGCGGTCACACTCCACGCCCAGGTCAGAGGCACCAAGGAGCCCTCGCGAGGTTCCATGATGCCTCCATTCTGTCAGCAGCTTCATTTAAATACATCGGGGTGTTTCTCTGCTGTTCTGCAGCTGTTTTGCTCCTGCACCCCTCCATCAGTTCTCCGTCCCCCAGCAGCTTTGTCCCAAAATTCAGCTGAGCTTCCTTGGAGTCAAGCAGTGCTGAGGGAGCTGTGCCCAGCTCAACTCAGCTACCACCCAAAATGAGCTCTGGGTGCTTCCAACCAAACATTTTCCACAAGGGTGATGCATTTTACACCACCTGGCTCTATGTCTGCTTTGGGTGGATGGGCCTCCACCTGCTCACAGTCTGGAAAATATTCTGCAACCTTTGGGGTGCAAGAAGCAGCCTGGCAGATCACACCCTGAGAGTTCCCAGGAGGTTTGGGGAGTACTGTCTGCTGGTTCATAGGAAGTGTGGGGTTTGTAGCTCTGAATGTGCCCTGCAGCAGCCCAGCCTCTTCCCTGGCAGAAATGAACAAGAAATTCCCCTTTTTTCAAGGTGCCTGCTCACCTTTAAACATCTCCACCAGCCCACAGCCACCCTGTCTCAGAGATACAACATCCCAAAGAATACCCCTGATTTAGATTACCTAAATTTAGATTTAGATTATCTAAAAGCAAAGAGAAGATCTCAAAAAGCATCACCTACCCTCAGAGCTGCATCACAAGCTGGGGTCACTTCCCAAATTCCCCTTCATCCCTGGGACTGCTCCCACCATCCATCAGCTCCATCATCAGATGTTAGTCCTGCTCTCTTCACAACTGCTGAGTCCAAGGGGGTTATTTAACAGAAACTTGCATGTTTGTTGATTTTTTTTTTTTTCAGGTGAGAGTTTGCTGCTGCAGCGTTTTCAAGTGCTCGGTGGTGGATAAACAGATTAACAGGTGGGAGAAGTGTCTGATAACGGGAGGAAAAAAGGGTTTTTTAGAAAACCCTGCTGGGGCATGGTGTGAATCAGTCGGGGAAGTGGCTCCACCAAAGGAAATGTGTAAAAAGGAACAGATAATATGTTTGTAGCCTGAGAACAGGTTTTTCAGAGGAGGAAAGTGCCTCACACACAGCTGGTGAGAGATACATTTTCCACCCAAGGGGCAAAACCCATTTCTGATGCACCTCAGGGCAGGTGTGTGGCCCTGGAGGGGTGGGACACAGCTGGAGACAGTCCCTGCCTGGAAGAGACATTTCTGTCTGGAATATTCCAGGAACTGGGGCCACCTTTCCTCAATTTCTCCAGAGCAGCACACACTGGCCCTGTCAAGCTGAGGGACACCAAGGCTTGGAAACTGGGCATCTCTTCCCTCTGCATTCCACACATTGAGGTACAGCTAGAATATGTATGAAACAAAGCCTTTTTGACCCAATTTTCTGTGCAAATACAGCCCAGTTGCTACCAAAACATAGAGAAAAAACCCCAAACACTTTGTTTTACTTGAAATAAAAATTTTGAAGTGCCTCTAAGAGTTGAGCTTTTCAAATTGGTTCTAAAATAACTCAAAAGTCAAAATAGATTTGCTTAGCTGCAAAAAAATTCTAAATGAAAAGTCTGGCCTCATTATGACTTTCATCTTCCTATTTTAATGCTGAATCTGCTGCCAGGAGTTTGCAGATTATTATGATCCAATTGGGGAATCTTTTCCACAAAATGAACTATTCCACTTGAAGTGTTTGGCGTGTCTGTACTGCTGCTTACCTTCACATTTATCTCCAAAGCCCAGTGACCTTCAGACTGGGTTTTCTGATAGGATTTTCAGGTTATAAACCATGTCTGGAACAATCCATTTGCTGGTTTTGGCTTATCTGGCACTTGCTGCAGCTGCTTTTGTTTTAGGAAGTTTCTTTCTAATCCATTAATATGTGATTAGGACAAGGAGGGAGTCTGGGTACATTAAACTGCATCTCAAAAGGGGGAATAGAGAATAAATTTGTATAAAAGCCATTTGGTTAAAAAAATATCGCAGCATGGGGGAATGCGGGGAATTTTCATTTGTTTTGGAAAAAACAGCTGCATTTGCCATCGGCATCAACTGCGTTGTGCCCGATGTTTTCCTGCTGACATCGAGAAATATTTGATGGATTTCTTTAAAGCAGAACTGGGGAGAGGAGGGGCCTGGCAGCATCTCCGGGGATGGGGACACAAGATCCCGGTGACAGCAGGACGTGACTCAGCTGACCCCAGCCACCCTTGGTACCTGTGCCTCACGGATGAGGACTTTAATTTTCTGGGCGAGGGCTTTAATTAGATTAAATTTAATTAGATAAAACAGGCTCACAGGGACAAACAAAAAATCGATTAGCACGGTGCTAAACTCTCTTAATCAAGTGAATGGGGCTCGCTGAGCAAAACACCCCCTTGAGCACCCGCCATCGCTTATTTTAGTTCCAAAAACATGGAAAATAAGGACAACACGGCATCCTCCCGGGCCTGGGAGATGGTGGCAACAGGAAAACCCTCGCCTGCCCCCACTCGCTCCCCCAACTCGCCTCCCCCTATATCGGAAAGCTTTATTTGTTCATCAGCATTTTCTATTTGCACTCGCAGAGGCTTTAATGGGACGCCCGTCCTGGGTTAAACAAGACTCACAGGGAACGAGCCCATTAGCGCCTGCAAAGCACCAAGGACCACGGAAAGCTGCTCCTTCCCGGCCTTTGGAAGGGAAAGTTGAGGATTCCCGAGCCCTTCATCAGCGCTCATTGCCTTTTAAAATGAGGTCGGTGGCTGATGGTACAGACACATCCCTTTCCTGCACCTCCCTGCAGCTGCCGGGGTTTGGGGCAGGTCCCTGGGGTGGGGCTGTGGGGTGAAGGAGAAAGGAAACCTTCCCCTAAAGCATTTTGGGGGGTTTTTACCGGTGGATGAGGGGCTGGTGCTGGGATTGGAAGATTGGAACTGGTGCTGGGATAGGAACTGGGATGGGAACTGGTGCTGGCATGGGAACTGGTGCTGGGCTGGGCACCCCATTCAGTTCCCTCTGGGGGACCCCCACTGCCCTAAATCAGCCCAACCCATCCCTGCTCAGGTCCCCCAGCGCTGTCCTCACCCAGAAAAGCAAACGTGACCCCGGAGCGCCCGCTAAGCCTCACCGGGGCTGTGGCCAGTGATTCATCCCGGGTGCCCGAGCCCGGTGTTGACTCTGGCAGGGCTCCATCGGCCTTGGCACCGCAGCTATAAGAGCTTGGCACCGGCACAGGCACGGCCACCCAGCCACACCATGAGGCGCCTGCTGCTCCTTGCCGTGCTTTGCCTGGCCCTGGCCAGCGCCCTCCGAAGGTAAGGGGGTCCTCAGGCTCTCAGGGGATTCATTCTCAAGGGTGCTGCCAGGGCCAGGGGTGTGAGGGATGGCAGAGCTCAGCCTGGGCACCCCACAGCTGTGCCGGAGTGCTGGCACCACTCTGGGATTTTGGGGTTCTCCACCGCTCTGGGCAGAGCCTGGCAGCAGGAGGAGGGGTCTGCAAAGGCGTCTGTGCAAGCAGGGAGGGCCCAGAAAAGCAGCCTGGGTGGCCCTTGGCATTGCTCACCCTGCCAGCCCAAAGGTCCCTTCCCTCAGTGACAATGAGCTGTCTGCACTCTCACTGCCAGAGCCTGGGTGCTCTCCTGCCAGCTCTGGCCTTGATTTCCTCTTCCCTAAAGCACATCAGCGCCCCTCTTTTGCTGTGCCTGGGCTGGAAATTGTTGCAGTGGGGGTATGTGGGCTCTGAACCTTTAGCCTGGCAGTGTTGGGACCCTCAGGGTGGGCACAGGGACTGCAGGACATGGGCAGCGCCCCCAGGAGTGACTGGGACCCTCAAGGTGGGCACAGGACACTCACGGGGGTGACCAGGACCTTTGTCCGCAGGGTGCCTCTGACCCGGCGCCGCTCACTGCGGAAGCAGCTGCGGGATCGGGGGCGGCTCTGGCACCTCTGGAGAGCCCAGGGAGGGCTGGACACAAGCAGCGAGGACTGTGATGCCTTCTCAGAGACCAACGAGCCCCTCATCAACTACTTGGATGTGAGCAGGGAGGCACAGAGCAGCTTCAGATCGCCCAATGCCCAAATGCTTCCCAAAAAACCCAAAGCTCCAGGCAGTTTCTGGCATGCCAGGGCTTGCTGCCTGCCCGGCGCTTTGTCCCCAGGAATGTGAGGATGAGGACAAGGGAGGGCATTCATGGCAGGCACTGCCAGCCCCCCTCCTGCCCTGCTACACTCTGCCCATGCCCCTAGAGTCAGATCTACTCCAAAAATTCAAGTTACACACTTTTTGGGGCAGAGCCCAGCACAGTGCATCCAGAGGTGGAGGGAGAATTCCCCAGGAAGATCCCATCCCCAATTTCCCAGTCCCCAAAGCCTCTGTCTAGTGACAAGAGTCCCCTCAGGGCCCCTTGGACCTACCGTGCTGCCTTTTGTCCTCAGTCACTGTTGCTGTTCCTTAAATATGTCCCCTTTATTCCACCTGGCACGGTGTGGCTGTGATAGATCCAGCACTGAGCCCCATCCATGCCTTGCAGACACCCCAGGCTCCATTTTGAGGGCATTTCTGGCTGTGCTGGTGGCTCACAATGCTCTCTGCCCCCCTTCCTTGGCAGTTGGAGTATTTTGGACAGATCTCCATTGGGACCCCACCCCAGAATTTCACTGTGGTGTTTGACACGGGCTCCTCCAACCTCTGGGTGCCTTCTGTCTACTGCATCAGCAAGGCCTGTGGTGAGTGGGGACCCCCTGAGCCCAGAGAGGCCATGGGCAACCTGCCCCAAGGCCTTGGGGACCCTCCTAACAGGTGACAGAAATCCAGGGGGCTCAGCAGGGGACAAACATGGCTTTTTGGGGCTGTCAGCAATCAGCCAGCCCAGAGAGTCTAGCCTGCTGCTGTGGGACCAGAGCATTCCCGAGCAGTTGCAGGGCTGCCCTGGGGCCCAGCGGGAACTGGGGGGGGAATGGCAGTGGATCCCGCAGTGCCCGTGGGGCTGCTGCTGTCTGTTATCAGGGACAGCAGTGCTCATCTCAGGACTCATTAAATGCTGCTGATCCTGCTCCCCCTAACAGCCCTTGCACCCTTCATCAGACTGAAATGGGAGAGGCTTTCTCCCCCCTCAAAACTCCAGCACATGCCTCAGCAGAGCCCCATAACCAGGAGTTTTGGTGACACTACGCTGCACCATCATTTTGCCTCACTGAGGGCTCCTGGCAGCTGTGGCCGTGCAAAACAAAATGACATTTCTGGTGACAGATCCCATCTCCTTGCCCAGCTAAGCACACCAGGTTCCAGCCAACCCAGTCCAGCACCTACCAGGTAATAGGGACCCCCTTCTCCATCCAGTACGGCACCGGGAGCCTGACGGGGATCATCGGATCTGACCAAGTGGCCGTGAGTGACCTTTGGGTTGCCCTGCCCTGGACAATGTGCCCGAGACTCACCCACGGGTTCGGCACCCCCACGGACTCCCCCGCCTCCCTGCAGGTGGAGGGTCTGACCGTGAGCAACCAGAAGTTTGCAGAGAGTATCAGTGAGCCGGGAAAAGCCTTCCTGGATGCTGAGTTCGATGGGATCCTGGGGCTGGCTTACCCCTCCCTGGCTGTGGATGGGGTCACACCTGTCTTCGACAACATGATGGCCCAAAATCTGGTGGAGCTGCCCATTTTCTCTGTCTACATGAGCTCGTACGTATGTGGCTTTGCTCTGGGATGTTGCTCGGAGTCCAGCTGTGCTTTAGGGGGCAGGAGGGGCTGCTAAAATACAGATATTGTACTGAGATGATGAAGGGGGTTTTTGGTACCAGACTGAGCATTGCAGACCTATGGCTTTACAGCATTTGTGGGAAGAAATTTGAGGTAAATCCATACTAAATGGACAAAAATCTCTCATGTGTCCTCCTCTTCCTCCCTGCAGGAACCCTGACTCCCCCCAGGGAGGAGAGCTACTTTTGGGGGGCTTTGACACCTCCCGTTTCACAGGGACCCTGAACTGGGTGCCGGTCACCCAGCAGGGCTACTGGCAGATCCAGCTGGACAAGTGCGTGGTGTTGGGCAGGGAGGGAGGGCAAGGCTGTGCTGGCAGAGCAGGGCAAGCCCCTCCTGCTCCTTCTCCCCTCTTCCAGCATCCAGCTGGGTGGGACAGTGACCTTCTGTGCCAACGGCTGTCAGGCCATCGTGGACACCGGGACGTCGCTCATCGCGGGCCCCACCAAGGAGATCAAAGAACTGCAAAACCTCATTGGGGCTGTGTCTGTGGATGGAGAGGTGAGAGCCAGGCTGGGCACAGGAGGGGAAAAAGCCTTGGGGACCCTTCCCTGCTGGAAGGGACCCCCTTGAGCAGCCCCTGAGTCCCGGGCTGTGTTCCAGTATGCCGTGGAGTGCAGCAACCTCAATGTGATGCCTGATCTGACCTTCACCATCAAAGGGCTGCCCTACACGCTCAGCGCCCAGGCTTACACACTCGTGGTATGGCTGTGCCTCCCTCCACCCCAAATCCCAGGTGCTCCAGTGGCAAAGGTGGCCCAGCACCACTCTAGGAGCTGGTAGTGTGTCCCCAGGGGTGACAAACTCTGCTGGTTTCTGCTTTGCCACTGGTCCTGGGTGTTTCCATGTGAAGAAGGCTCTCAGCTTCATGTCCAGATTTCCACTTCTCCTTCCCCAGGAGTCTGGTGATGGCATGACCTTCTGCACCAGCGGCCTCCAGGGGAACGACGTGCCCCCTCCCACTGGACCCCTCTGGATTTTGGGTGATGTTTTCATCCGTCAGTTCTACTCTGTGTTTGACCGTGGGAACAACATGGTGGGGTTGGCCCCTGCCGCCCCTTAGAGCTGTGACATCCTCAGGGCAGGAGAGGAATGAAGCTTGGCAGGGCAGTGGATGTCACCAGGTCCTCCTCAGTGTCCCCAGGGGGATGGAGACACCCAGGGATGCAGCTGAAGAGCCCAGCAGGAGCTCAGTCCACGCCAAGACACTGTGATATAAGAACCCCTCAAGCAGCTCTGTGACCTGCTCTGCACATTCTCTGGTTTTGAATCCTGAGCCAATAAAAGCTTTAATAAATCCAAACTTCTCCTGCTTCTGTCAGCAGCAACCCAGCAGAAATCCTGCACATCCCAAAGGGGGGTTAAATCCTCCTTGCCCATGTCCTGCCCTCCTCCCTGAGTGATCCATGACACTGACAGGGCTCCATTCCCAGTGTGGCCGGAGCTTCCCTGGGATTCCCACAGGGGCAGAAAGAAGAGGATGCTTTGCCCAGGTAGAGCAGAAATCTCTGGAGGTGGCTGTGGGCAGGGCAGAGGCCAAGGGAGCACTGGGAATGCACCTTTCCTCAGCTGATGCTGCTAAACAAGAAGGTAACAAGGATACTGGAAAGAACCTGGGGCTCTTTCTGTGCCACAAAACTCCCAGAGCAACCGGTGATTTCCAATGAATTTCACTTAGCTCTCCTAGGGGAATTTATGACAAGGTGCTGGGTGGATCCTGCAAAAAGGGCAAAGCAGCTGCTGAGCCCTGGGCTGGGCTGGATCAAAGTATGGGGGGTCTGGGGGGCTGTGGGGGACTGTGGGAGGCTACTGGCCATGGGGGTCCCTGGGAGTCACCATGGCACACATTACTTGCTGACGGGAGTGTGACTATGCACAAGCAGCTGTGGTTCACCAGCGATACACCCCGAGACAGCAAGAAAGGGAAGCACAAGAAAGGTTATTTTTATCCAGGCCTTTGCTCTGTTTTCCCTGCTGACCCTGAAGCAAGGACAGCAGTGCCAAGGCCGGGGTGCTGGAGTGTCCATGTCCCAGCCCAGGCTTGGTGGCTGCTCCATCCATCCCAGAGCAGAGCAGCCTTCAGGGAGCTCTGGAATATTCAGATCTGGTTGTAAACTTTGCGGCTGAGCCTTGTGGTTTGCAATAAAAGGAGATATCTGCCTTTCCCGGAGGCACTGATTGTGCCACTGACCAGTGTGGGCTCTCTGACGTTTCCTATGTTGACTTCACCCCTGCTGCAGTCCCAGATAAGGTGCTGGGACAGCTGGACAAAGGTCTCCTGTCCCTCTTCCACCTTAACCCTTAGCATGCCAAAGTGCTGCTGAGCACGAGCCCAGGGGCTGGGGTGGAGTATCCAGCTCCCCCATCATGACCGAAGCCACCCAGTGTCCCCAAACAACAGCTGGCAGTGGGAACTGGCCTGGCCTGGAGTTGCCCAGGACTGCTCTGGTGCTGTATTTTTGGGATCTCAGCCATTCTGTGCCCTCTTGACAGGTTTGGAAGGGTGGAAGTTGCTCAAACAATGCGAGCATCTCAAAAAAGAGTGACCCTGCCATACCCAAGGAGGCTGGACAGTGCAGGAACACTTGGATGTCCTTTGCTTCCTTCCCTTTCCCTCATTCCCACAGCCCTGCAGGGCACAGCCCATCCTCTCCTTGTCCCCATGAGCCTTTCCCTCCGTCTGTGTCAGCCAGAGCTTTGGGGAAATCCCTTTTCCCATGAAATCAAACAAAAGCCAGAGCTGAGGCTGATGTACCCTGGTGGGTATAGTCCCCCTGAGCAAAAGCAGAAGTGGCCTTGGATGCCAGCTGCAGTTTGGGATTGACCACAAACCCCAGCCCCAGCAGCGTGGAGAGGCTTTGATCATCTGACAGGGTGAACAACCCCTGTCCCAGCAGGGACACGCAACAGGAATGAGACGTTGCTACAAGGAGAGCTTGAACAATAAATTCTTTCTGCAAGAGCAAAGGTGAAGAAGGGTGGTGAAAAAGGGCTGAAAACAGGGATTAGGAGAGAACTGCTCCAGGGAAACATCAGCCTTTTACACACCACTGGTGAGAGCTGGCTCAGGTCTCCTGCCTCAGCCCAGCTCCTCCCTGTACCTGCCCTGTGGGGGAAGACCAGATTTTTCTGGCCAGACAGGTCCCAAAATTACACCTGGAGAGGAGGAGGAGGAGGGTTTGTCTTGCTGAGTGCAGTGATCCTCCCTGAGATCTCATCAGGGTCTGTAAGGGGGAAAAAAAATCTACAAAAATGCTGGAAATGGATAAGCAAAAACTAAGGGTCTTGGAGACATCCAAACACCTGAGCACAGGGACCACCAGCAACTGGGGGGCTGCTGGTTCATGATGAGGGAGAGTTCACAGGTGAGGAACACCCCGCTCCCACTGCAAACCCCAAATCCTTCAGAATGCTTGGCAAAGGCATGGGACCTGCCCTTGCACGTTGGGAAGTAGAGCTCTGCCTTTGTGGCCATGGCCAAGCAGGTTTTCCCACTCCAGAAGAGCCCTGGGCACCCGCCTGGTGCTGGGATTGCTCCATGGGGGCGACTGAGATCCCCAAAATCCCATTTACTGATTGAACACATCCTCCTGCAGCCGTCACCAGCTCTGTTCCCTCTTTTTGGGGTGTTTCTGGGGTGCCCGTGCTGCCTGTGGGTGCTGGGTGGGACCCCTGAGGGCTGGGGGCTGCAGGGGGCTGAAAATGCTCCTGTTTCCCACCCTGCTCCTCTCCTGCCCAGAAAAGGAGACTAAGCTACACAGAGCTCCTTGGAGGGATCCCAGCCCCTCCTCGCCCGTCCCCAGCTCCCAAATCTGCTTATCCCATCCCACGATAGCGAAGGAAAGTCCGGGATAGCTCCAGGAATGCTGCCCACAGCCTCGCCCGGCTTTTGTCTTCATCCCTCAATAATCCCCCAACGGGGACGCAGATGAAGGGTCCCGGGGAGGTGGCAGAAAGGAACCGAGGGAATTCTGAGCCAGAGGAGAGGCTAAAAGTCAATCCCAAACTCCAGCAGTGGAGGAAAACCCAGTTCTCCTTCCCCATCGGACCCCGAGGCGGGGACACTCGGCAGAGCTCCGGAATCGACGGAAAATCCACGGACATCGCAGCGCCCGCCCGCGCCTCCTCCAGCCCCGGCGGGATCTCGGCCCCTTTCTGCTGATGTCACGGACGGGGCCCGGCAGCCGCTTTCCCCGGGAGGGCAGGGACCAGGCGCCCTTCCCCGGATCCTCCTCTCTCGCCTCTCCCCTTCCCGGCCCGGCTGCAGCGGAGGCGGGAGCCGCGGCTGCCCGGCCGCCGGATGCCCCGGCAGGTGAGCGCTGTGCAGGTGAGTCCCAGGGGGCAGCCGAGACCTGCGGAGCAACAGCGAAGGGAAAACTCCATTTTGAGTTTAAAAACATCTGGCCTCCCAAAAAGCTGGCGGAAGGCCTGGGAAGTTTGTGTGTGCTGACACACGAGGAGGCTCTGCCTGTACCGAGGATGCTGCCCGCGGCTGGGCACGAGTGGCAGAGGGGGGAAGGGGGGCCTGGACCCCACAGCTGAGAGCTCCCCGCTGGTGTTCCAAGGGAGAATGGCGCAGAGCTGGCCAGCGCATCAGGGAAAAATGCAGGGATGAGGCTGCCAGTGTTTCCATCTGTGCCTTGGCCGGCAGTGTCGGACACCGCCGTGGGGAGGACGATGCTGGGGCTGCTGGAGGATGCTGGTGCCTCCTGTGGAAGGGGTTTTAGGGGTCCTGGCCAGGCTCAGGGCATGTGGGGACACTGGGACATAATGGGGACACATTCTGCAGGGAGATTTCGGGGTGCTCCTTGACGGGAATGCTCCCTGGGCTGCGCTTGAGGCACCAAGGAATTCCACCTGGCTGGGGTCTTCCAGCAGGACCCAAGGCGTGTGTGCCAGGCCTAGGGGGAGGGACTGCGCTGGAGAGAGAGTGGGAAAAGCAGGGAAGTGGCTCCCAGCAGCTTTGAATGGTGATGAACCGGCGAGTCCGGGCGTGCTCCGGCTCCTCAGGAGCCCGGCGCAGGCGGGGACACAAGTCCTGGCATGGCAAGGCGCTGGCATGGCCAGGACACAGTGACATCCCGGGGTGGGAGGGTAGGAGCAGGAACAGGACCCCCAGGGTGGCCGGGAGCCAGTGTCATCCCCACAGCCTCGTGAGCTCCTCTCATCCCACAGGGCCTGTCCATGGATGCCAGCAAGAAGGTGGATCTGAAGATCATCATTATCGGAGCTCTGGGGTAAGGACCTAGCGAGGGAGGGAAGCCCTCTGCGTGTGCTGAGTGTCCCCTGCCCCCAACCACCCGCTCACCAGTGCCCCTTTCCTCATCACTAGAGTGGGCAAGACCTCTCTGCTACACCAGTACGTGCACAAGACGTTCTATGAGGATTACCGCACCACACTGGGTGCCAGCATCCTCACCAAGGTGCTCATGGTGGACAGCACCCCCCTGAAGCTGCAGGTGAGCTGGCACTGTGCAGGGTGCCCACCCTGATCCCAGGGCTGTCGGTGTCCCGCCCTGGCCTGCTGTGCCCAAGTGCCCACCGGGGTCCATAGACATGCAGAACCTGATTTTCAGAGCTGAATTTCAGAGGCCGATTTTAAGAGCTGCTTTTAAGAGACTGATTTTGACAGCTGGTTTTAAGACCCCTAGTTTCAATCCAATTTTCAGAGTCCAATTTTCAGAGCTGATTTTCAGAGCCTGATTCTCAGAGCCCGATTTTCAGAGCTGATTTTCAGAGCCTGATTTTCAGAGGACGAATTTCAGAGCCTCATTTTCAGCATCCATAAACTTTGCTGGAACCTCACAGGAGTTCTGGGGGCTCAGCACCCCTTGAAGCTGCTCCTCTGGGCTGCAGCACCCACCCTACTCATGTCATGTGTCCATCTGTGCCCTCCTCTGCCCCAGATCTGGGACACAGGGGGACAGGAACGATTCCGGTCCATGGTGTCGACCTTCTACAAAGGCTCAGACGGCTGCATGCTGGCCTTTGACGTGACAGACAGGGAGTCCTTTGAGGCCCTGGACAACTGGAGAGATGATTTCCTGGAGAAGGTCATTCCCAGGGAACAGGATTTCCCCATGGTCGTGCTGGGGAACAAGATAGACCTCAGTGACCGGCAGGTAAGGGTGGAAGAGGGAGAGTGGGATGAGCAGTGCTGGAGTCACCATCTCTGGAGGGATTTAAAAGTTGTCCTGGGGGACATGGTTTAGATGTGGCACTTGGGGACATGGTTTAGTGCTGGGTTAATGGCTGGACTTGATGATCTTGAGGGTCTTTTCCAACTTAAATAAATCCATGATTGTATGACCGGGATGCCGCAGGGTCCAAAGGGTTTTGAGGGCTGATCCTTCACCTCAGAGCCAGCCTTTTCCCTATCCTCACATAAAAATCAGAGCTCCAGGCAAGGAGCTGCCACCTCCCCCAGGACTCTTGGTGGGGATAAGCAACATCCTCCTGCTGCTCTTTGGGGCAGAGACTGTCCCCACCACAGACAGCAGGAATGACAACCTCGGGCAGTGCCTGGATGGATGAGGAGGGTCCCCTGTCCCACCCCTGAGCTGTGGCTCCATCCTCCCACCCTGCAGGTGCCCAGGGAAACGGTCTCAGCCTGGTGCAAGGAGAAGGACATCCCGTATTTCGAGGTCAGTGCCAAGAACAACATCAACGTGGCCGAGGCTTTCGAGACCCTCGCGAAGCAGGCATTGAGCATGGTGAGCATCCTCCAGCTCTGAGGGTTTGGGAGGGAACTGGGCTTGGCCACGACTGGTCCGACACATCCTCCCATATGGAACAGCTCCTGCTGAAACGAAGAGCCCCGGGAATGAGAAACACAGCAGTGTTTGATCCTAAATCAATAGGAGTAGGAAATGCCGTTTCCTTTTCCAGCAGTGATGGGAGCGCGGCGTGTGGCACCCATAGTGCGCCAGCACTGTCCTCTAGCGGCCATGCCACGGGGACATTCGCATCCCCAAGCCCTGCACTAGGTGGCTTTTCCTTGGGTTTTGCCATTAACCACAAGTCAGGGCTGAAGCCCAGTGCTCCGCGGGGCTGCTCAGGCTGGCTCTCAGCTGGGGTCACTCATCCTTTCCCTTCTCCGTTTTTTTTCCAGTACAAAGGGATATTTGAGAGTTATTTAACCGACTCCATCAAGCTCACTTCCAACGATAAGCCCAAGCAGAGCTGCTGCTGACCCCTGGAGCCCGCGATGCCCACGGCTGTAGCCCTGCCCAGGGGTCCGTGCCCGCTGCCCACCCCAGCCTGCCCACAGGGACTGACCATGCCAGGGCACAGCACGGCCACCGCTGGACACATCAGGGCCTGCTGCCTGCACATCCCAGGATTTGCTGCTTCCCACGGCTCTGGAGCTGATCTCCCGAGCCTCCCCATCACCTCAGTGTCATGGTGGCCCTCTCCCCCCTAGATCTGGTGCTGTGTGGCACCCGAGCGGGCGATGTCCCTGTGGTGACGGGTGCTAGGCATGTGGGCGGTGCTCCCGATGCCTCTGCAGAGACCACGACCTTAGCACCAGGGGTCACCTTTCTAGTGCACAGCCTGGGGGCCCCACAGCTCACAGGGTGGGCACGGGCTGGCCTGAGGGGACAGTTGGGGCTGGTGGCCTTGGCACAGGGCCCTCCTGGGACCAGCCACCGCCGATCGGTGCCTCAGTTTCCCCTCGTCTCACGCATATCCCCCATCAAACACCTTCCCCCTCCCACCTCACTGGGGAGGATTCTCAAAAAAGCACTTTGTTAGGGGTACTCTTTTTTTTTTTTAAAAAAAAAAAAGGTAATTAAATATTTCATTTTAATTTATATTTATGTGTTGCAAAACTCTCCCCAGGTCTTGCAGCAGGAAGGTGAGGTGGGGGCTCCAGACTTTCCTCACTGAGCCTGTTCAGCTTCTCAGGGCTGGGGGATGCTTTTTTTTTTTTTTTTTCCCAGTGCAAATTTCTGCCTACATCCATCTCGCTCTGCTCCGGGCTCCGTCTAGCAGCGGGGGCTGCCTGCGGCCACCGTGGGCCACCTGGGGCTGCAGTATCGCCCTGGCCGGGGTGAATGGACTCAGACACATTCCCAGGGAGGTCACCAGGGACCTTCTGCCCTCCTCCATCGCCCTCCAGATCCCCCCCAATGACTGCACTGGTCCCACAGAGCTGCCCGGAGGCATCCCCCAGAGCTACCCATGGGGACAGCACACATGGGTGGCAGTGGCAGGGCAGGGGCTAGCAGGAGAGCACAGGAGGGTGAAACCTGAGCAAAGGCTGGGCATGGGGGATGTGGGGGCTGCAGAGCTGGGGCCGGACCACCCGTCCGGAGAGGAACGGAGAGTTCCCACCCTCGTCCTTACGCAATGCAACGCTCCGCCTGTTTATTTGGGCACCGGGCCGGGGAGAGGATTGGTCCTTTCCTCTTGGGAGGAGAGGGCCATTAACTATTTTCTCCCCACATTCTGCATGCCCTTTCCCCATCCTGTGCCCACCCGGAGCCCCCCTTACACGCAGCATCCCCCAGCCCCATCCTTGTACCCACCGGGGCTTTTGGGACACGGGTGCTGCGCACTGTCCGTGCCAGCAGTGATGTTGTTTTCAATCACACCCAGCAGCTCCCAGCGCTGGCAAACAAAAACCTGATCTGTTTTAGCCCAGCAAGCAGCAGTTTGGACACCCAGGGCTGAGCAGGTCACACAAACAGGTGTGGGGCAGGTGCTCCTTGAGCCAGGGCTGGGCAGCCTCTGACACAAGTCCAGGGCTGCTGTGGGTGCTGGAGCCTGTGAGTGGCAGGAGCTGGAGCCAGGTGGGAGCTGCAGGCATGGCCCAGGGTCCACCTGCAGGCTTGGATGCTCTGGGCCGGGACAGGCAAGAACACCCAGTAGGGCTGGGCTCAGACCTTGAGCTGCAGGCACAGCTCTCTCCAGAGCCCTTGGGCAGGCTTGGGGGGGTTGGGCTCAAACTGACCAGGGCCCCAGCACTTTGTGCATCATTCCAGATACGGGAATTAAGATTGCGAAGGATGCTGCAGCCTCGGGAGCTGGCAGGATCTCCGGTGGCATCACCACCCTGTAGAAATCCTGGCTGAGACACCTTGCAGATGTGCAGCACCGTGCTGGAGCCAGCTACAGCCCTCCAGCTTTTCTTCTCCCTCCATCCCTCCAGGGCAGGGTGTCCTGCTGGCCAGGAAGCCCTGGGACAGCCAGGAAGGCCAGGAGAGTGGGCAGGGTGGCATGGTGCCAGGCAGGATGCTGGCAGGAGCAGGCAGAGGTACTAAGCTGGTAACACTATCCCGCAGCCGAAACCCGATAAAGGACAGGGGGAGGTTTGCAACACGTGGGATTAACAAGGTCAGTTCGAGATTTTCTCAGGGTGAAAATCAAAGGCGAAAATATTTGCCTTGTGTGACTCAGTGAGTTCCTGAGCAGGCACCTGAGTTCCCGAGCTCACCCCAGTGAAGAGCCTGGCCTGTGGCCACTGCTGAGGAACCCAGCCTGAGCCCTCCTGCCCTCCTGCCCACAGTGCCCAGTAAAATAACCAGAGCCTTCCCAGCTGCTCTGCTGTCCTTACAGGTTTTCATTCACCCATTGAAATGACAAAAATCAGTAAAATCCCACCCTGACGCTGGTCACCAAACAGGGACCATGCCAACCCTCTTGCAGAAGATGTGCCCTCAATGTTTGAGGAATTAACACCCCACACTCACCCTAAATCCCCGACTCCCAGTTTGCTTCAGTGTTCTGAGGTTCAATTACCCCTGAGAGCCCTTCACCACCCCTCATCCCACGTGCTTTGAAAGCCCAGCATGTGTGTGCTCCGTGTTACCTGGTGGGACCAGCCCAGCTGAGCCCTGGCTGGTTCCAGGGGTGCAGCCAGGTTGGAGAGGGAGGATTTTCATCACAAATCCCCCTGCAGAGAGCAGCTTCTCTGCTGCTCATTCCTGAGACACGTCAGGCACAGGCAGCAGTGCCCAAGAATCATAGAATCAATAATTTAGGTTGGAAAAGCTCTTTGAGATCATCAAGCCCATAAATGAAATCATGTCCCTGAATGCCCACCTACCCCAGCCTGGAGCTGGGTGGGATCAAATTATTTTATTGAAATGTGAGGATTTCAATAAAGGCACTGGAAAATACCTTCAAAAGCTGCAGAGAATCCAAAACCCCTAAGTTTTCCTGTTTGGAAGCAGAAGCCGCATTAACCTGGAGCTGGGACTGAGAGTAAGGCAGTGGCTTCAGCCACTTCAAAGCCGACCTGATAAACCTCAGAGGTTCAAAGTTCCAGGTGACCTTTCAAAGGCGTCATACATGAAAAACAAAGCCACGGCATCACGCAAAGCCTTATCTGTGCCCCATGGTGCCACCGGGCCGCAAGGCAGTAAACACCTCTGGAGGAGGTGTCAGCACAGAGCTCTGCAGCCTCCCTGTGCCACCGGGGCCACTCCTGGTCCCTGTCACCTGGTAGTAAAGGGCTCGGGGTGGTGGCCTGGCCTGTGTCACACTGGGATTTCTTTCCAAGAACAGTCCTGGTGCTGTGAACTACCTGAATGACTGTTCTCTCTTTCCTCAATCTCCCCATTGTCCCACCCCCAGAGAGGGGGTGACACTGATGGGGTTGGTGTGACTGTCCCCAAAAGGGACACACAATCAACCCAGCTTTGAAGCAAAGCCATCCCCTCACTCTGCTTCACTGCCCACCCAGCCACAGCAAATGTTGGTGCCTCTCCTTCATACCCAGTCCACAGGAGGTGCTGTCACCGTGTCCCGCCCCAGGGGACACTCATGTGCATGGGTGTTTGGGGTCACAGCGCTCTGCCTGGCCCCGGGGCTGGGGACAGCGGGGTCTGGGGACGTGGCAGGGCTGATAGCCAGCACGTAGATAGGATTAGGGGCTGTGGCCAGTCTAGCAGGCAGCTCTGGGACATGCTGAAGTCAGCAGCCAGCCCGAGCCTCAGGCATCCCCCGAAGCTGGGGACAGCAGCAGGATCATCCTGCTGGGATGTGGGGTGGGCAGGGTGGCTCCAGCCAGCCTGGCACGGGGCTGTCCCACCCCTCAGTGCTGTCCTTTTGGTTTTGCAAAGCCCCCTCAGAGGTGCTGAGTGCTGTGGAGAGGATCCCACCGTGGGACAGAGCCCAGAGCAAGAAATAAGCGACAAAAGCACCTGGAGAAATACGTGAAGGACTGGTTTTATCAGAATGGGATAGTGCCTGTGTCAAGAGCCGGGCAGCAGCTCCATGGTGGCCGAGCCTCACATGGGAGGGGTGTGGCGCTTGGCATAGGGATGGACACCACCTTCCCCAGGGAATTCCAGCATCATCTGTACCTGGAGAACAGCAGCAGTCTCAGCCCCCTGCTGCCCAAGGAGGAGCTCACTATCCTAAATTCCCCAGATTTAGGTTTGAGATAGGCTGGACTCTGTCTTGGATGAATAAGCAGCTCCTCAGAGTGCAGACAGATGCAAACCATGGTGATCTGCAGCTCCACTCGTGATGACTGAAGGGAAAATGTGGATTTGTCTCCTCTCACTGCTCTGGCTGAGCTCCCTTAGGTCTGCATGAGGCTATCAGTGATAAATAATACACAGAATAGAAATCTTCAGTTTTTCTGAAGCTGCTGAATGAAGTTTAAAGATTAAATACTTTGAGTTGTGTTAGAAAGTTTATTATTCTGGCCCATTTTGGTGGCACCAGCATCCCTGGGGATGGGGCTGGAGCAGACCAGAAGCCAGGGCACGAACAGAGCCTCCCTCAAGCCCTGGGTGAGGCTCGGGGCAGTGAATCCCTCTCCCACCACATCCCACGTGGAAACTGCATCCCTCTGGCCCCAAATGCTTTATTTAACTTTAATGCCTTTTAACCACCGACTCTTTCAGGGCATTTCTGAGCTGCCTCCTGGCCTCGTGCAATAGATGCAGCACCAACACTCCTAAAACTATTAAAAAAAAAAAAAAAAAAAAAAAAAAAAAAGGAAAAAAAAAGCAGGCAATGCTTTCATCTAAAATTTGTCTGCTGACGTCTCTGACCAGGGACGACAGGACCTCCTGCTCCTCCTCCAGGTCCTCACGTCCAACACCTGAGCTCCTCTGCAGGCATTGACCTCAGGGCCCCGAACAATGAGTGGGTTTATTTCAGGGCTTATCCCTCTCCCATCAGAGCTGTTTGGGTCTTAATGAGTTGCCCACGGCCACATAACAGCAGTGATGGGACCATGATCACTTTCCTGCCCTTGCTCCTGGGGGGATGCAAGGAGAAGCCACACTTCTCCCCACACACATTCCCTTTTTTTTTTTTTTTTTGTTTTGTTTTCAGGCTGGAAAACCTCCCTTCACAGGAATTTAGTGGTTTAAGCGAAAAAGCCTCGTTTGGGTTGACTCTGCTGGGTCAGAGTGGCAGAATGCCTTGAGGGCTGGGGGAGGCAGTGCCTGGAGCCAGCCCCCAGCCTGAATTCCAGGAGAGTGGGATGCTCCACGTAGCACCCCTTGGCCTGGGGGTTCCCAAGGCTTCGGGGCTGCTCCAAGGGCCGGAATTTTGGATGCTGGGGCTGCTCCCACGCAGCTCCAAGAGCTGCTCCTGTCCCTAGGCTTTGGGCAGACCTTGCTGAGCACACTTGGAGTTCCCCTGGAGAAGGCAGATATCTTACACCTATTTTACAAATAAGATAACAGCCCTTGCTCAAGGTGACCTGAGGGTTGTCCAGAGAGCACTGGCCAGTCCCAGGTGAGGACACACAGCCCAGTGCCAGGTGCTCTCTGTAGGCTCTCAGGGTCTTTTGGGGGTGAAAATTCCTCCGGAGATCTTTGTGGTGCTCCAGACAGAAATTTGGGTTGATGGGGTTGGCTCTGTCCACCAGAACGTGCTCTGCTCCCCAAGCCAGGGTGTCTTACCTCACAAATCCTTCAATCTGGGGATGTGCCCATGCCAGCCCTGCTGCTGCAGCCCCAGGAGGAGCTCCCCTGTGAAGAGAAGGGGCTGTGACAGGGCTGACCCCACAAACACTTGCAGGTGACATGGTCTCAGCAGGAGGGTGATCCTTCCCTTAGTAACTTCCCTCATCCAACTTCCTCAGTAATTAATCAATAGATCAATATCTAAAAATTACCCTCTAATAAATCCCTATCCCTTACACAAAAAAATTAACTTCTCCTTACAAAATTACAAAAATTACAAAAAAACTATTTCTTTTTTAACTAAAAACAAAACTATATTAACCCATAACACTAAGACAGGCTGGAAAGGCCCTGAGCAGCTGTGACCCAGCAATTCCCCTGCCAGATAAACACCAAAGCCCTAGAGCCTCTCCCCAGCCCCAAGAGCTGAACTGAACAGCCCCAAACGCCCACGGGGGAAGCTCTGAACCACCTGAAGCCTTCCTGCATTCCAGCCTTCATTTTGGCATTGTAAATAATCCTCTGGGACACGGTGTTCCTCATTCCTGCCCCGATACTGCCCCCTGTGCCAGCTGGTGACACCAAGCAGGGGTGGCAGTGCCAGCAAGTCCCTTTCAGGTGGTAGCTGTGGCTTCAGCCCTGGTACCACAGAGCCAATGGCCAGGCCACCTCTGCCAGCAGGATGGCGGCATCCAGCCTGGGCCCTGCATTCCTGGGAGAGCAGGAAATGGTGATAACCAGCCCTGGGAATCTCAGAGCTCCAGCCGGGCTCTGTGCAGTTACACGCAGTCCCCATGGTGACACTGGCAGTGCCAACCCCTGCCCACGCTGCCAACAGCTCAGAGCATCCTGCAGCACTGGACATGTCCATCACCTGCTCCAGGAATGGCCACCTCATTCCTGGAGGAATTTGGCAGCCCAGATCTCTGCTTTCCCACCTAGTTGAGGGATTTTAAATGCTCCTGGAGGGACAGACAGACAGGGATGCAGGCCACCCCACCTGGCTTTAGGTGTCCCCTGTGCAGGTGTCACACCCTGAGCAGCACATCGGCCATGAGGAACAACCTCCCAGCATCTCTCAACCTGTTCAGCTCCTCCCAGATCATCATGGAAGCCCCAGACTCCCTCCTCAGAGGCTGCCCTGCTCCACATGCAGCATCTCCATCCCAAACCCTGCCTCCTGCCCACACCTGTGCCTGCACAAGCCCTGCTTCCTCGGGAAAAAAGCAAGGAGCAGCTCTGGCTGCAGGTCTGGGGATGGGAGAGGGAGGAAGGCTCCCTGCAGGTGCCATCATCTCCCAAGAACCCCAGGGCATGCGTTGCCTTCTGCCCCCAGCCTTGGGCTTCCACTGAATTATTACCACTGAATTATTACCCCTGTTAGGTGCAACGTATCTGCTAAAATTAATCATCTGCAAACAAATCCACACATTCCAGTGCATGGAATGCTGCAATTGGCCCAGGAGATAATCAGTTCAGCAGTCTGTGCTCTCCAGGCTGACCTGAGGAGTCCCTGGGGTGTCTTTCCATGTCCCTATGCTCCCTGGCTTCCTGGTGCTTCCCAGGCACTCATCCATGTCTTGCACACCATTCTGAATGCTCCATTGGTGGCCACATACTCAAACCAGACATGGGGAGTTTGGCCAGAGCAGAAAGAGGCAGAATGAGCTGTATTTATAATTACTGAAAATGGAATTTGACCAGGACTGTGCCTCCCATGCCAGAAATGCCCCAGGACCATTGGTAGCTGCACAGGGCTGGGTTCTTTGCAGGGCAAGACCTTGTTTTATCCTGATCACACCCAGCAGGACTTTGGAATAGCAGCTCTTGCCACAGGCAGCAGGAAACAAAAGGGAGTCCATCTGTGCAGGGGGGACACCGGGGCTGGGAAGGGACAGGGAGGGCCTGAAGGTCTCATATAAGTTTGACCCTGTGGAAAAATTACTTCTCACATGGTTGAGAACTTCACTGGGTTTTGCCAGTGCTAGGGGGACAAAAATCCAACCAGATGGACTCCAGCCCTGCTAGCATCCCAGTCCAAGCCCCAGCAAGTGCAGCACTGAGTCACTTTGAGGGGGGGGGTTGTGTCCCACTGTACCCAGACAGCACTTTCCTGCCTCGTGCTAGTGACATTCCACAGAATGACCATCCCACTGCTGACTATGCTGGGCCTCCTGTGTGCCTGCCCCAGGCCTGCTGCACAGAGCAGGTCAGAGGACGAGCAGCACCAGCTGCTCCTGTTTCACTCATGCCAGGAGCCCGCTTTGGAATTTTACCTTTTGTCTTTCTTCAGTGGAGCTTCACTAGGAAAAATGCCCTTTGCTGATGGCAAAAATCCCTTTTGGCACAAACGTTCCAGCTAGTTAACCCTGCACATTAGCCCTGGATGTTAATTAGCATCATCTCAGATGCTGTTCCCCCTCTTTCCTTGGTGCAGGATCCCTGTGGATGCTGGAGCTCCGTGTTCCCGGGATTTGCCCAGTGACAGGAGCCTCTGGGAATATTCGTGGGCTGCTCCCGCTGCCGTGCCACAGGGAGCGTATCAGGCTGCCCTTTAAAAAAAAAAAAAAACAAAAACCACTAGATATGAGTTATTAATGATATTTACAGGATAACTGCTCGGCAATGATTACCTCTGTCGGTCAGATGGCAATGAATCAGCCCCCTTCTTCGCTCCGGCACCCTCCGTAGGGTGTTCCTCAGGCGTGCTCCGGACACAATGATTGATTTGCATACGATGAGGTTTCTTGGCAGTAGCTGCTGATGCCTCGAGCGTGCACAAGGTACCAGGAATTTTTACTCTGGGAGCTAGCAAAGGCCATACTGCTGCCTTCTCCTCACCCCAACCGTGGGTTCCCTGCCCTTCTGTCTCTCTCCCCGCTCCCTTTTCCCATCGTTTTCCAACGCTCAGAGGTGGCAGCATATCCCGGTGACACCCGGAGGAGGAAGGGCAGCGGAGCTACCCCCGTGAACGTGCCAAGCTGCTGGGGACAACGGGGGCATGAGAGATCAATTCTTGCACAACGAATAACCCCCTGTAGCTTCCTCCTTGTGGCCAATTCCTTTGGGGGCATGTCCCTGACCCATTCCTCGACCCATTCCGTACTGATGTCTCAGTCTATCTCATCACCTGCAGCATCCTGGCCGGTACCTGGCTCCTGCACTCTCAAATCCCTCTGGGCGGAGAGGAGAAGAAAGAGAGGAGTCCAGAAGCCTGGAGAAGAAAGGAGATCGGGATCGTGAAGAAGAGAGATCAGGATCCTGGAGAAAAGAGATCGGGAACCCGGCCCCAACTTGGCACAGTGGTGCTGCCATGGGTTGGACACGATGGCAGCACGGGATGAGCCCCGTCCCCTACTCTGAGCTGATCTGTCACAGGAGCTTTTCCAGTTTCAAACGCTGCCTCTCCCCAAACCCTGGCAGCTCCCGCGCCAGGAGACTGAGCAGCACCTCAGGGGTGGCTCCCAGGCTGCAGCTCCCGGCCGGCCCCTCCCGGCCCCTCCCCGCTCATCGCTGTCCCCTGCCAGGGGCGTCATAAGAACCTGTCAAACCCTCGGCGGAGCAGCGCGTGGCCAGGTGTGGCTCCTGCCCGGGGACCGTGCCTTGGAGGCTGATGACAGATAGCCCAGCCCGAGCCTACCTCACATCCCCGCGCTGCGGAGCGCTCCCACCGCATCCCTGCGCCGGGGCATATCCCCGAGCCTCTTTCCTGGGTAGACAGCGGGGTTTCCCCTCTCTTCTCCAGTCCTCTCATCCCTTTGAACCTGGAAATGAGAAACCGCTTTCCGCTGCCGATCCCTTCTCCCCAGGCCGGCGTGGCTGGGTCGGGCGCTGGCACAAAGCGCCCCATTGTCCACCCCGGGGGCGGAGAGACGGCCGGAGCTCAAAGGCCGGGCAGACGCTGCCCACCGCGGCCAACAAAAGCATCTTCGGCTGCCCCCGGCCTATGGCAGGGGAGGGAGGGGGCCGGGATGACGTGAATATGGGTTATCGTCACCCAGAGCATGGAGGGACCCGCAGAGGGGATCAAACGGCCCAGGCAGGAGAAGGAAGGGGTGGGGTGAGGGGGGACATCCAAAAAAGCCCTTCTCCCTCTTCACATGTCCCCTTATCTCCCCTGGCTATCTCCTGGGCTTAGCCCGGGTGTACCTGCTCGCAATTAACTCCTCAAGCCAATCAGGCGCCGAGCACAGCCCTCGGTCCCCTTGACTGAGGTGATTTATAAATGACTCACTGGCTCGTTTGAGCGCAGACCTCTGCGCACCTCCTCGGCAGCCTCTCCTGCCACATCTGCACCCCCCTCGCACGATCGGCCGCTCTCCCGAGGCGCAGGTAACTCCAACAATCGGGCTCTTTGTCTGGGTGGGCGTGGGGGATTTACACTCCGCTTGCACAGCCACTGGGCGTGAGGCGCAGTATTTGGAGAACTGGCACTTCTTTTTTCTTTTTAATTTTTTTTAATATATTTTTCTTCTTTTCCCCCCTTCTCTTTTCCTCCCCCCTCTTGCCAAGGGGATTTATGGTGGCAGATTTACTCAGGAACTGGCAACCCAAACGATCCAGCAGGTTGATTTATAATGAAGACAGAGGCTGGAAGAGCCAAATATGTGAATTAATTATTGCTAGAATAAATCCTGCCATCCTATCCTGCCTGGCTCCTGCTGACACAACGTGTGGAGGGATTTGCCTGATATAGGGCAGGCAACACTGAAGAGAAATACTCAGTTTCTGGGCCCTTGTTATGACCAGAACTTTCTGTGCATGGGAGTGTGGAAAGTGGTCCCTGCCCTGAGGATGTTGCAGCCCAAATTGGGTATTGCACATCCCGGGACAGAGGGAGGGGATGTGGAGCCCAGTACCCGCAGGCAGTGGTTGGGAAGCACTGATTGTGCACAGGAATCCAGCCCAGGACAGGGGATTTGCCTATTCAGAGCATCCTGGTGCTCACAGTCAAGTTAGGAGGGAATTTTAAAGCTGTGAATGAAGAGTACTCCCAGACTGAGACCTGTCACACCGGGTGCAGGGTCTTCAGCTCCTCCCAGTGCTGTTTCAAGGGATGTTTAGGTGCAGTTTGGGCAGGCTCCTTCCTACATAAGCAAGAGGAAATACCTCCTCAGTCTTGATCCATGGTGGAAAACTGCAGTTCCTGCAGCTGGGATGCTTTCTGCTCTGCCCTGATAAAATTTGTCCACACCTTATTTGTAAGCAGGCCGAAACCTGGAGCTGGGGACCTGTCCTTCTTTCCCTCAGACATCAGTCCCTGCAGTGATATTTGTCCTGCTCACGCAGTGTTTCTGCCCCAGGTCAGAGATTCCCGGTACAGAAATGCAGCACTATCCTCCACCTCTGGGACAGGATGGACAGGGTGACCCCAGAGGTGTTTTTCCTTCTCCGAGAGTGGATCCAGAGGGGTGGGAGCATGTGGAGGAGTGAGCTCTCAGCAGACATCCCCGATCAGTGCTGGCAGGTGCTGCAGGAATGCTGTAAACTTTTTAATTCCTTTGTATTCATGTTACCCACCTGCTCTTCAAAGGTCTGTGTCAGAGACACATGGAGAGAAGAGACTGTGGCACTGAGGGACAGCAAAGTCTCACTTCTCCTTCCTTTAAATCCCCTTTTCAGTTCACTCCTGCCCATCTCAGCTGCCTTTTTCGGGGAGGAGTGGGGGTGGGAAGGGGATGGACTCAGCACAACTGGGCTCAGTTGCTGTTGGGGTCAGGCACTGCTCCGCCACACTAAGCAAGGTGACAGCCTGGGGGTACAGCAGGGCAGGGAAACATGATGGGGTGTGTGGGCATCCCAAAACACAGTACCCTGGGCCATGTGCCCAATGCCTCATCCCAGCCCAGCCCTTCCTCGCAGATCTACGGTGCTGATGCGGCTCTGACAGTAACGGAGATTTGGGGTGGGGTTGGAAACAAATGAGTAAATAAAAAAAAAAACCCGGGGAAAGAGGGTCTAACCTGGGCTTCGCTGCCCTGGTGTCAGTGCAGGGCAGATCCTCCAAGCCCACAGCAAAGCACAGGAGCCAAACTGCTGAATATAAACATTTCACTTAATAAACACCCTGTGAGCCAAACACTTCAGCTTCACCCTCAGTAGCTGGCAGATGCCTGCACATTTTATTATTCTGGTTACAGAGGCACAGAGCTAGTTTGGTTAGAAACTCATGTGAAGTGGTACATCAAACATTGGCACTGGCCCAGCACCGGCAGCACAAGAGCTCTGCCTGCTGCCTGCACTGGGCTGGGTCACTCCCAACGAGAAAAGGGCCATCTGCCTTATGGAAATCACCTATTTAACACTCTACATATTTGATCTGAACAGAAAGAAAACATTGGTTTAACGCCTGCTGTTCCGTGGTGAAGGTGCAGGAGTGGGGGGTGAGGGGCACCTCGGGCAGTGGGATGGGAGGTGGGAGCTGGAGGGAAGCAGAGATGTCTCCTTCTGGCCCTACACTGTGGCACAGGACCCATTCCATGCCTGCCCAAGATCCAGCAGAGCCCCTTAGCACCTCCTCTCAACCCCTTCTCCCTCTGGCTTTTATTCCACCAGCCATCACCATGGTTCTTCATGGAAAACAGACAGGAACAGCAAAGTTTTGACTGAACTTTATGGATTCTGGAATTTTGCCTTTTCTGAGGCATTGATTTTTCATAACTGATTTATATTATCTTCTGGTGTCTTCCTCTTCTATTTCTAATGGGTAAAAGTCAAGAAAAGGTTAAACCCCAGGGACAAATGTCTCTGCCCAATGCATGGCATCAGCCCCCTGAATACAACCCCTGCCCCTGCCTCTGCTTCTTCCCCCTCCCCAGATTACTGGGAATGACTTTTTTTTTCCCCAAAATACTCGTGCCAGAAACGTGGGATTGTAGATGTCTTTATCACCACCAGCTTTTCTTCCTGAATCAGTTCATCTGAGGTGAAGCCTGTGGCCATCCAGAGCCAAAGGTAGAACAAAACTAAATCAGTCGCATTTTAAGAAAAAGAAATTGTGCCCAAATGACCCAGCTGAAGACTCTGGGGTCCCTTGGTGGTGGGTTCCTGGTGTGGTCCATCAGCTGGACTGGGTCCTGGAAAGTTCCCAATGCCAGGAGGTTGCAGGGAGTGACTGGGGAGTGCAGGGGTGGATCCGCCGGTGCCCGATGGCAGAGCTGAATGATACAACATCTGAAACACCTGAGCTGAGTGAGTGACAGCAGGAACCTCCTTCTCCTCCTGCCTGGGTGCTCAGAAAGGCAGATGGGAGCAGGTATGTGGCAGGAGGCTGAGAGACAGTTCAGTCCAGGCTGCAGAGCCTGCCACTGCCACATCTAACACTGCCATATCTGGTACTGCCACATCTGGCACTGCCACATTGGTCACCAAGAGCGCAGCATCTGTGCCAGGCAGCTCTCAGGGAGGAACTGGTGGCTTCCCCTGGTGACCTTGCAGGATCTGGGCCCTTTCAGCATGTTGCCCTGGGGCTCTTGTGGCACCTGCAGCCGCAGCCAAGTGCTGAAGGCATTGGTCCAGGGGCACAGGAGTCAAGACCTTGTCCTGATGTTGCAACCAAACCCTTGCACCTGTGCCTGTGTTCTCCCAGCAGATCTGGTCTGGGACATAGGGGGGAGCTGATTTTATGGCCCTTTCTTGGGCAATGGGGCCGGGAGGGGGTGTTTTGGATGGAGATTCACATGGGATTGGGAAGAGGTTGGACCTCTGAACCCAATCCCAAAGCAAACAGCACGGAGGGCTGGGTGTGCCTTGTGCAAGGAGAAGGGGGATAGAGAGGGGGAAGGCAAAGGAGGAAGTGTTATTTCAAGAGCACTGATTTTTAATCCCTAAAATTAAGAAGCAGCTGGTTGAATGGACATTCATTGGTTGAATGGACATTCATTGGTTGAATGGACATTCATTGCTTGAATGTCCATCTGTAACACTGGGATGTTTGGGCCCTAGTATCACACCTTAGGCTCCTGTTCTGTGCCTATGTCAGTGCAGGAAAGTGACCTTGTGCCAATGGCTGCTATCAACACCAGCCAGGAACCTCAATGTGACTTTCCTCTTCCCAAGCACAGCTATCACCAGCATGGGGACAGCAGATAAGAGCTCAGTGAGTGTGTTTGCAGGACGAACTCGGGGAGAAAAGGTCCATGCCTGGCATGCACAGCCTGGTTTGGGACTTGCAGGGCTGGGATCAGCCAGGTCTGGACCAAGGGGACACTCCTGATGTGCTGGGACAATGTTGGTCACCCACATCACATTGTTGGAGCAGAGCAGTTCTGCTCTCATGTGCTGTTTGCTCCAAGTATCACATCCCATTTGTGTACTCAGTGAGGTCAAATTTTACATTTCTGAGCATCACCCACTGCAGGGATGGGCTGCCTGAAAACTTGTGAGGACTTGGAGCTCTTCTCCAAGACTTTGTCCTTTATTTCCATAAACTTTCCATTTTCTTACACTGGAAGAAAGATCTTGAAAAACCTGGTCCCTGCAATGCAGCAGCTGACTGGCACTCTGCTCTCCCCTCCATACTCATGGAATTGCTCTGGGGTCCTGTCCCAGCTGCAGAGTTTAAACCAGCTCAGCAGCTTGCTGTGGGCTCATCCCACCAGCACCAGGCCAGCTGGCTTTGCCTTTTGTTCAAGGAGCAGCCACGCAGCTCCTCATGCTCCTTAATTTCCAAATCTCAGAGGTTTAAACTGCTGTTTGATCTAGGGCAAGGCCATGATAAGCCAAGCTGAGAACTTGAATCTGTCCGAGATGCTGACATCATGAGCCTGTTTGTTTAAGATGGAATTTAATCATGGGGATATTTTCCCCTCTATACCTGCTCTGTTTATTATTTTTTCCTGATTGCCAGCACTTTTGCTCAGCGGGGGAAATTCATTAAAGGCTGGGATTTAAATGGCTGCTTGGGTCTGTCTGGTGGCAGAAGGGACGGAGATCAGAGAGACCACCAGGAACTCGGGGTGGATTTATCAGCCCTCAGAAGCTGTTGCTGAGTCTGGATCTACAAAATAGTCACCAAGGAAAACTGGAAATTCTGAGCAGAGCTGTGGGGCTGGGAGAAAGTCTGGGAACAGTCACAGGATCACAGGAAAAGTGGGAAAACCATCAGACAGGCTTTTGGCACAAGGGACTGGGAAGACCCCAGGACACTGATAAGTTCTATTACCCAAAGGCAAAGCTTGTCTTTGCACTTGGAGGGGAATCTCCAGGGGAAAAGGAGCAGCAGGGATGCCCTGCAGAGGGCGGTGGATTGGGCACCTGGCACTGCAGGAAGAGGGATGGGTCTCCTCTCTGCTCCGGAGCCCCGTGGGCACAGATCAGAGCTGGAATCACAAACACCCCATGGCTGGGGCAGTTTTACAGCAGAGTGCCCTGTGATCTCTAAAGGAGTGGGGTTGATGACCTCCCTTTCTCGACCCATTAGCTGCTATTTGTATAATGATTCTATTGACCTAAATTCTCCCCAAAGTTTCAGCTCCCTGCATCATCCTTTCCTTCCTGTGGTGGTCTGCTACAGTCTCCTCCTGTCCTCCAAGGCATCAGCCAGGGCTCTCAGCAGTCCTGTGCAAGGACATTTTGCTCATCCCGATGTCAAGGTGTGCCCTGACTTTCACCAGAGGCCGGAGAGGGGAGGCTCCGGCACATTCAGATCACTCCATAAGCTCTCAGAAACCTGGATGTTGTTTCTCGATACATTCTCCCGCCTGAATCACTAGCTTTTCCCACCCCTTCTTCTCCTCCTGTGTTGGGCAATGACCCACTTAGATACAAGCCAGAACACAAATAATTACCGAGATGCTAGTTTTATATCTGACCACTTCCTCCCACCCCTCCCAGCCCAGCCGGTTTGGGGTGATTCTCCCCTCTCCCCAGGCATCTCCGGGCATGGTAAAATAAAGGATCTCTGAAGTTCATCATCCCTTTGGTGAGACCCAGATACCGGCCAGGACTGGTCTGCCGGGATGTTTCGGCATCTTGATCACTGACATGAGTTAGCAACAGTTATCTCCCCGAGCATCACTTCCTAGAGGAGCCCGGGCACTCACCCATGGCCAGCAAAGATTGGGAAGGTTCTGGAATGCTAGACAGGCTGGGCAGTGTGGCAGGAACACTTCAGATGGGATCCAGCCCTCAATCCCAGTGCCAGTATCAACCACCAAGCCCGGGCAAACCCCACCGATGGTGAAACAGAGGCACGGGAAAGGTCAAGTGCCACGCCCGAGGCAAAAAAAGGCACTCCCGGAGCCGGGATTAACACCTCTGCCCTCCTGCCAGGCAATCCAGGCTGCGCTCGGGTCTCTTTGCACGGTACCGCTCATTAGCTCGTTCATTAGCATCACCTCCGAAGAGCCGGGAAGAGCTGCAGCAGCCCTTGGAGCTGGGAGAAGCCCCTCCCAGGACCTGCCTCTCTGCCACGGGGAAACTATTTAGGGTGGAGAAGCTCGGGGAGGGCTCCAGACGCTGAAGGTGTCCGCTGTCTTATACCGCAGGTGGGGCCAACTCCAGCCATATTCTTGGCTTTGC
>WEIU01017498.1:42719-56202 GCA_013389925.1 Aegithalos caudatus | reverse complement strand
ACAGTCTTCAGGGGTTTGATGGATGAAAGGCATGGGAGAAATGCAAATTGGGCTGAAGAAAATGAAATCGATGGCTCTTTTCTCAGCAGAACAGTTTGTACTGAGTGCATTTGGGACTTGGGGTCCTGTTTTCCAAGGGTTTGGGTTTTTTTTAATAGTGGGAAAAGCACAATTGGTGATGTAGGGATGTGTGGATTATTTTTTTTAAGCTTTCCAGTTGGGATTTCCTTTTCTCAGCTTTCTGATTGAAACCAATACCACTTTAAAGAAAGGTTTGTAATTATGCAAACAAAGGTTAATAACCCTGCTGGTCACTTTCTTGGAAATCTGTCTCCACTCCTCAGAAACAGGAAGGCAATAATATGGGAAAAAGAGGGCTCAGAATCTGGTGGGGAAGAAAGGCTGAGGCATTCCTAGGAAGATCCTTCCTTACTTCCAGCTCATTTGCTTCCTCCTTTCTTTGCTTATTTGCTTTTATTTTTTATCTCCCTTCTAGATGTTCAGCTTCCAGGTTCAGACTCACCCTCTTCCGCCTGTTCCCAATCCTGGCATGGCTTCCCAAGTACAAAATCAAGGACTACGTCCTGCCTGATGTTCTCGGCGGGCTCAGTGCGGGCACAATCCAAGTGCCACAAGGTGAGCAGCGTCCCTCTCTGGGTGTCCAAGAGGGAATAACACTTTGCCAGCTCGAGTAAAGCTCTGCAGGTGATGCTGATGCCCACTAGGGAGGGATTTTGTATTTTACTGATAACCCCAAACTCTACCTCCAGCCTGGTGGTCCCTGTATTTCCCTGCCTGTGTCCCTCGTGTTTTGCAGGGATGGCCTTTGCCCTCCTCGCCAATCTGCCTCCTGTCAATGGGCTCTACTCCTCCTTCTTCCCCCTGCTCACCTACTTCTTCCTCGGGGGCATCCATCAGATGGTGCCAGGTGAGGAATTGTCTGCACAGGACAGTTAAATGCTGGCTGGGAATGTGGTGTGCCTCAGAACTGGGACATTTGCTCTGCCAGGAGGCAGATCCGTGGGACCTGACTGATTGTGGCTGCACTGCAGGATGTCACCCCAATGACCCTGTGTCACCTCCCGCTGTGGGGCTGGGGATGGGCTGAGTGACTCATTGTGCCAGGAGCCTTCCAGGACAGGGCTCTCCCCAGAGGGAGCTCCTGACCTCCCTGTGCTGTCTGCAGGGACTTTTGCTGTCATCAGCATTATTGTTGGCAACATCTGCAATGAGCTGGCTCCAGAGATGGACTTCCAGTACTTCAACCACACCACCAACGAGACCAATGTGAACACCACGGCCCTGGAGGCAGCCAGGCTGGAAATCTCTGCCACCCTGGCCTGCCTGACAGCCATCATACAGGTGAGAGCTCTGCTGTGTCCCTGCCCCACACTGTGAGCCAAGCTTTCCCTGGAGCAGAGATGCCGGTGGCAGATGCTCAAAGAGGCCCCACTTCTGGCTGGATGATGCCTCAAAATGGGGATTTTTGGGTGGAATTCCCTATGTGGACAATCCAGGAATGGCACCCTCAGCCCTCCTGTCCCCATCCTTGCTCTGGGACACTCCCGCCGTGTTCAGGAAACCTGTGTACGCTTTCTCAGCGGATCACCCCGCACCCCTTGGGGCTCTGACCACTGCTCTGACCACACCTCCTCTGTGCCACCCTAGTTGTGCCTGGGCTTTCTGCAGTTCGGCTTTGTGGCCATCTACTTGTCCGAGTCCTTCATCAGGGGCTTCATGACGGCAGCGGGGCTGCAGATCCTCATCTCCGTGCTCAAGTACGTCTTCGGCTTGACAGTCCCATCTTACACCGGGCCCTTAGCTATCGTCTATGTAAGTGGGGGCTCTGCACAGCGACCTTCCCCCCACCATGGCAGCACAACCACCAGGGGAACAGGGCCCAGGAGACCAGCAAAAGGGTGGGAAGGGGAAGGGGAATCCCTGCCCCAGCACAGCCAGGCTGCTGTTGTGTTCCCTATCCAGCGTTACCTGAGCCCTGTCTGCATGGTTTTAATGAGGGATAAGGAAATGGGACTAGGGGGGTTATAAGCCGTGTTGCTTTACAGCAGGAGTCTTGCAGAGTTGTTAGCAGCAGGAAAATTTCTTCTGAGCAGGTTTGGCCATTCCTGGAATTTCTTGCATCTTCCATGGATGCATCCTGTGCTGATGCAGCCAGAACTGCATTAAATCACCAGTACAGGCCCAGGGCTGGGAGCTGATCCCTCAGCAGAGGGGTTTCAGCACTGCTCACGTCTCAGGCTGTTGATTGTGGTAACAAGTGCTGTCCGTTGTTCTGTCCATGTTGTCCAGAGTGTCTGGCTCCCCGTGAACCGTTCTTCACTTCTCTCCCCTTCAGACATTCATTGACATTTGTAAAGGTCTGCCCCAAACCAACCTG
This sequence comes from Aegithalos caudatus, assembly GCA_013389925.1. NCBI lineage: Eukaryota > Metazoa > Chordata > Aves > Passeriformes > Aegithalidae > Aegithalos > Aegithalos caudatus. The sequence continues at coordinate 53,804 of WEIU01017498.1, read as the reverse complement.
GCCTCCCTGATCTATGCCTTGGTCAGTGCTGTGCTTCTGATCATCGTCAAGGAGCTCAACTTGAAGTACATGAAGAAGATCCGGATGCCCATCCCGATGGAGATCATCATTGTAAGTGACACCTGGGCTGTCCCTTGGACCCTCCCCTTGCCTCACAGCCCCAGGACACTGCTGCTCTCAGCAGGCACCATGTAGAGCATCTACACAGTGAATGTGACATGGCTCTCACATGGTTTGGGGTCAGAAACTGGGCCATCCCCATGGTCATCCCTCACTGCATCCTGGTGATGCTGAGGGGGAAGAACATAACCGCTGCTGGAACTGTTCTCGCCTTCCCCAGCCCAAACTTGGTGCTGGTTTTATCCTGTCAGCTCTGAGAGTATGGCAAGGTTAATGCTCTGAGCCAGCTCAGCTCTTCCTGCATGCAGCTTTTTATTCCCTGTGCTTTCAGGTGATTGTTGCCACCGCAATCTCCGGCAGCTTCAACATGCCCGACAAGTATGGGATGCCAATAGTGGGGAAGATCAGCATGGGGTAAGTGCTTGTGCAGGTCTGATTCACCTTCCAGACAGTTTTCCTTCCTCCTCCTCCTCCTGCAGCCTGGGAAACACCTTGCTGTCCCCTGCCAGGAGCATCAGTGTGCCCTGTGACACAACCATCCCCAAGTCCTGGAGTGTGGGCATGGATTATGTCATTCCTGAACCCTCCAGCTCCTCACCCACACCCCCACCCCCTGGACAGCACTGTCACAACTTCTCACCTGTTCTCCGAGTGCAGGTTCCCAGAGCCCACCCTGCCCCTGGTGAGCAAGTGGAAGGACATGGTGGGCACGGCTTTCTCACTTGCCATCGTGGGCTACGTGATCAACCTGGCCATGGGGAGGACCCTGGCAGCCAAGCATGGCTACAATGTGGACCCCAACCAGGTATTGCCGGGGCTGGGGCTGCTGCCTTTGCTCTCAGGCGTGAAGGGAAGAGCTCATGGTGTGAATGGGAAGCGTGCAGGTGTGCTCGGCTCAGAGCAGACGTGCTGCTCCTGTGTAGGCTCTGTGGCTTTGTGCCATGTGAGGGACGAAAGGACATGGCAGAGCCCTGTCCCATGGGCTGCAGAGAGGCTGGAAAAGGGAAAGGAGCTTTAGACTTGGCTCTCTGCTTTGTTGCCCCTCCAGACTCAGTGTTTTGGCAGCTTGCTGAAGCATGGTGAGGTGCATGCACTTCTCAGGGAGCAGAGAAAGACCTGGATTCCTGGTGTGTCACCTAGATACTGTGAGAGGCAGGACATGAAATAATCCTCTTTTGTCATCCCTGGCACAGTGGCAGCTTTCATCAACAGCCACACATACCACATGGAGCCCTGCCCTGAGTGTGTCAACAGATGACAACATGTTTATGTGGAATTGTGCTTCCAGGTTTCCCTGCTACACCAGAGCCTATCCCAGATCTTACGGGAAGGAAAGAGTCTGGGATGCAGTGCAGGGAACCCAGAGCCTGGCCACATAAACCAGATTCAGGCCCCTGCTCTCTTGCCATGTGTTAGCAGGAAGGGCAGCTGTCTTTTCTGATGGACATTCTCCACATCTCCACAGGAAATGCTGGCCCTGGGCTGCAGCAACTTCTTTGGATCCTTCTTCAAAATCCACGTGATCTGCTGTGCTCTCTCTGTCACCCTCGCCGTGGATGGGGCAGGAGCAAAATCCCAAGTTAGTTACTCCTCCTCCTCTTCCTCCTCCTCCTCCTCCTCCTCCTCCTCCTCCTATTCCTNCTCCTCCTCCTATTCCTCCTCCTCCTCCTCCTATTCCTCCTCCTCCTCCTCAGCTCTGGAGAAGTTTCCCACACAAGTGCTGCAGGCTGCTGCTGTTAAAAAGAATGTCCTCCCTCCCCAACCCCATTTTGGTCCCTGATTTGATTCTCTGCACAGAAGCAGAACTGTCAATCTGCAGTCCCACTCTGGCTCCCTGGACTGAGCAGTGAGGGAATTTTGGGGTTATCTGTGAGATCTGCAAACCCCTGCCTGTTTTGTGAGGCAAACATCCTCTCTCATAAAATGCTGCAGTGCCCAATTGTGCTCCTGACTACACTCAGGGGAGGTTTGGGAAGCCCCGACGTTTGCAGAAGTGATTTTCTTTCCCCTTTGCAGGTGGCAAGTTTCTTTGTGGCTCTAGTGGTCATGGTGACAATGCTGTCCCTGGGAATCTACCTGGAGCCTCTTCCAAAGGTAACACAAACATCTGTGCAGGCAGAGCCATTGCAACACCTGCTCTCCACACCCAAACAGGCACAGCCTCCCTCCAAAAATCCCTGATGCAAATGGCAGCACGGAATGCTTTGTTCCTGGCCTGGGGACCTGTCTGCACAGTATCTGGAATCACAGAATCAATTCCAGGCTGGTTCAGGTTGGAATGGACTTTAAACCTCATCCCTGCCATGGGTAGTAACACCTTTCACTATTCCAGGTTACTCCAAGTCCTGTCCAAGCTGGCCTTGGGCAGGGATGGAGCAGCTACGATTTCTCTGAGCAAATGTAAATGTAAATTACAGAGAAAGGATCATCCAAATGACCCTGCTCAGATCCAAGTGAGATCTTTGTGAGCATCGCCCTTGTGATGGGACTGGCCCAAAGCAGGCAGATGCTGCAGAAAAGCATCCACTACCAAATGTGGCACATCCATGGCCTGGCTGACACCATTCTGTGTCCTCCACAGTCTGTGCTGGGAGCCCTCATCGCTGTGAACCTGAAAAACTCCCTCAAGCAGCTGGCTGACCCCTTCTACCTGTGGAAGAAGAGCAAGCTGGACTGTGTGAGTGCCTGGGGTGGAGGGAAGCATCACCTGTCCAGGGCAGGATGAGCAGGACAGACCCCAGAAAGTCTTTTGTGGGGTTTTGAGGGTATGAGTCTCTTGCAGGAGGTAGGTTTCACTCTCTTGGTGAGATGGTGCTCCCTGTCCTGCCCAGCTGAGCACGCTGCTGCTCAGAGCACATATCAGAGAGGCCTGAACTCTTACCTGCTGTGTTTAAATGCCAATCAAGTGCGGAGCCTGTTTGCCCAGAACTAGCCAAACCGGCCCTGCTCAATGTCTGGGAGTCACAACTTAAAAACTCACACAATGGCCCTCCAGGGTGAGGAGAGCCCTCGAGTGTGATAAGGACTCCAGGCACTGGTTGATGTATAAATGCAGGCAGGGGGTGGCGGGGGAGTGAGAAGGGAATTTGGAAATGTCTGACATAAAAAGACGGTGTTTGAACAGGACTCCCACGGCTGAGTGCCATGTGTGGACACTGAGCCAATATCCTGTCAGGGCCTGACAAACCCCCTTATCAGGGCAATTAGGAGTCCAGAGGGTCTGGCCTGAGCCATGAAGAGCTTTGCCAAGATCCTGCTCCAACAGGTGCTGGAGAAGAGCTGGGTTATCAATTTGGGCACATTTCTGAACAGGTTCTGCTGCTGTGGGCTGAGAGGTGAGGTCTGCCAGCTCTGGCAGCTCAGCTGAAGGCTGGGGGCGAGCTGCTGCCTCTTTACCAGAGCACAGATGGACCCCACAGGCTTCAGAGACCCCAGAAGCCTGAGTGGAGATGGATGGTGCTGCCTGAGGAACATCCTGGCAGATGCCAATGGAGTGAACGGGATTCCCCTGACCTTAATCTCCTTGGAATTTGAACTAGATTCAGTGTCCTGTCCCAAAATGGGGAGCACCATTCCTGGGTGATGTCAGACCATGGGTGTTCATCATCTTAATGCTGGTTGTGTTGCAGGACAGATAATTCCAGCTAATTGTAACAAAGCCTGGATGGATGGAGGGAAGCTCTTCCTTGCCATTTATACACAAAATGAATATAAATTCAGATATTGAAGTCATCAAATTTTTTGTTATGACCCTTATTCATCCAAAGTCAAAGTTAGTTTTTATTAATCTTGAGGATGGGATTAAAACAACCTGATAATGATTTTCAGAGGGGATGTTTAAATGCAGGGCAGGACTGATCTCATGTAGAGTGAAATGCTTGAGTGCTAACACATAAAAATGACAAATGGCAGAGCTCTGAGCTGGAGTGGGCCAGGTTTTGGGCTCCTCTGTCACACTTGGCCATCAAATCCTCTCCGTGTTCAGGCCATTTCTGCTCAGGCAGTTTTCAGAGAGATGATTTCGGGCTTTTCCTGAACTGCTCTGACTGACAGCAGGAGCTGCTGGAGCAGGGAGCGGCAGATGGTGGGATCTGCAGGAGCCCCTTCATGATGAGCCAGGCTGATTCGTTTCAGATGGAATGAGTGGAGCAGGTACTCGAGCAGCCATGGAGAAACACCCCAGATGCTTTTATGGCTGAAAAGAAACTGAAGCTCCTGGCAAACTTCCCAGGAAGGATGGTTCATTATAAAACATGCAGCAATCTGCATGTTAGAATAGCTGCAGAATACAGGGTTTGCCTATTTATGTTGAGCTGGGAGGGTTTGAGAGTCTGGGATAGCAGCACAGAGCCATTTTCCCATGCATTTTCCCATCCATGTCCTCTATCCCATGGTTCAGCTAAATGACCCACCACACTCTTCCCTTCTCTCCCTGCAGCTGGTCTGGCTCGTGAGCTTCCTCTCCGCTTTTTTCCTGAGCCTCCCCTACGGAGTGGCGGTGGGCGTGGGATTCTCTGTGCTTGTTGTGGTTTTCCACACCCAGTTGTAAGTACCGTATGGCCACCACGAGAACCACGGGAGATCTCTCAGGGGCAGAAGGAGGGACAGGTGATTTTTTAGAAGCAACCTCTGGCCCGCGGAACATGCGACAGGAGCCCCGGGGAGTACAGGTGTCCTGCCCTGCCCGGAATGTGCAAACAGGAATGGCAGGCACCAATTTACTGCCTGCATTCTCTGCTCCCATGTGCATCCCAGGGCAAGGGGAAGCCTCAAGGTATTTGCTTCACCCCACACAGTTCCCAGCACAAAGTCCTGCTCACAAAAAGAGCAAGCCCTGTCTGTGTGCAGGGCCCTGGTGTCTTCACACCACCGGAGGCCTTCACACAACTTTTAATCCATCAAAGCCCTTTACTAATATTTCCTAGTATGGCATCTCAAAATACTGACTTTTTTTTTTTGCCCTGTAGACTCTGCAGGGATGAAATGTAAGAGTTTTCACCAAGGAAATGTTCGAATTCTGGGATGGAATGTGAAGTAGAAGCAGTTTTCTTTCCCCTAATGATGATCCCTTTTTTTCTGCAGCCGCAATGGCTCTGCCCTGGGCCAGGTGACTTCCACTGACATCTACAAGAACCCCAAAACCTATAACAAGGTGAGCTGAAGATAAATCATCCTCAGAAAAAATGCTGTTCTTTGCCATTGGTGCCCAGGCTTGCTCTGAGCTCTTGTCTCTGGTGCAGGTCCATGAAGTTAATGGGATTAAAATCATCACCTACTGCTCGCCACTGTATTTTGCCAACTCAGAGATATTCCGGGAGAAAATTATAGCCAAGGTGAGCAATTCCCTAACAAATCCCTGCCTGAAGTCAATCCCAAACTGCCCTTGCTCTCTCCTGTGTAGCTACACAGGGTAATTAAGCTGCGGGTGATCGTGAACAATGGTCACATCCATCCTCTATTCCTCAATCCTCCTCTCCCTGATCCTCAGGGCTGTTTGCAGAGCCCATTTTAGAGGTTGTGCCCAGATCCTGGCAGGTTCCTTCTCCAAGCTCGGACAAAACAGGGCCATCCTGCTATTCCAAGCCTCTCCTTGCATGTGCAGGTTCATTGAGTTCCAGGAGATGTTTGGATGCCATCAGGATCACCCCACTCCAGTGCACAGCTGGTGCCCCAGGCTGGAAAATGCCAGGAAAGGAACAGCAGCTTCTGACTCTTGGAACAGACTTTTTAAAGAAAAATATCTCTTTCCCACAGACGGGGGTGGATCCTGGCAAGGTGTACTTGGCCAGGAGGAAATTTGTGAAACAGCAGGCAAAGGGTGCAGCACAACCACCAGCAAAGCTCCCAAAATTCCTACTCAAGGAGAACAAGGTAACACAGCAGCTGAGTTCCCAAAAAGGTCCCTGTGTCCATGACCCCAAGTCTCCATCACACAGCTCCTCTTGATGTGGGATTTTCTCACTGTTTTCCTGGCCACATTTCCCACCACTCATCTCCTTTCCTCCCCACCTACGTCTCCATTCCTCCCCAAACCTTAAGGTGCAGGAGAACTGCGAATGGCTGGAAGCAGGGAAGCTGGGAAGGAGGCTGGAATGGGAACATGGTGAACAATCTGCAGAAACCAGGCAACTTTGGCCTCTTTCTCTGGGGATGTGTCAGAACTTCAGCCACAAGATGCCCTTTCAAAGCCCATTTTTCAGTCACCTCAGTCCCATTTGTTTTGCAATGCTGAGCAGTTTTGAAACAAATGAATCATGTAAAATATTCTAAATCCAGCTCCAGGGACAGGCAGACTGCAGTTAGTCTGGGTTAAAACCTTCATATCAGTGGACAGAGGTGCAGTCACCTGCCAGAACCTCACCTGCCAGGCCCTGCCCTGACTCTGCACCTCTGCTTTGCTGCAGACCTTGTCTTTGCAAGAGCTCCAGAAGGACTTTGAGAGTGCCTCTCCAACAGACACCAACAACAACCAGACAACTAATAATGGTGCCAGCATCTCCTACATCACATTCCACCCTCCTGCCCATGGGGCTGGGCCAGGGCAGAGCCCTGGGGAGCTAGGCAGCAGCACCACCACCAGCCTGCAGGGCAGTGCCTTCAGCGTCTTGCCTGTGGCAGATGCTGACCCTGTGCTGACAGCACCGCCCTACATCAGCTTCCACACCATCATTCTGGACATGAGCGGGGTGTGCTTCGTGGACCTGATGGGCACAAAAGCGCTGAGCAAGGTTAGTTCTGTGCTGCCAATGCAGCTGGGCAACAGGGACCTCCTGCTCTCTCACACAAAGGTGTTTATGTGCCTCAATTGTGTGGCTTTTCTCCTGCATCCCTGATTTTCTCCTTCAGACTCAGCCCAGATAAAAGACTATATGCATGGACACAAAGCTGGACCAGCAGTGTTTTTAATCCTCTCTCTCCCATCTCATCCCTTCCAGTTGTGTTCCAGTTACCAGAAGATTGGGATTAAAGTGTTCCTGGCAAACGTGCATGGTAAGGATCCCCAAAGAACACGGTTCCACAAGATTTCCCACCACTTCTGAGCTCCTGACAAACATCAGATCTTTTTCTGTTCTTTATTCAAACTGTGAGATGTCAGTCCTTTGCTGGACCAGGCCAGAACAGATAAAAGGAAAAAACAGAAGAAAGGAAAGAGAATCACTGTTCTCTGTGTGCTTTCATTTGGGAAGTGATAAGGCTGGAATATCTCCACACTCAGCGTGCAGGAAAGCAGATCCCCACAGTAATTTCTGCTGCAAACCTGCTTCTTCTGAGCCCCGACTTAGCTCAGAGGACCCCAGCAGCCACACATACCTCCAGAATTCCACCTCTGCTCTCCTCCTCGTTCAGCTCTCTCCTTTCTCCAGCCCAGGTGTACAATGACATCAGCACAGGGGGTGTCTTCGACGAAGGAGGCCTGGACCGAAGTCACATCTTCCTGACCATCCACGATGCTGTTTTGTTTGCACTGGACAGTATCAGAGAATTTGTCCACTCGCCTATCTTGGAAGAGGTAAATTTGCTTCCCAGCCCACAGGATTCTGCTGTTTGGCTTCCAGGCTGCGTCAGCACAACTGAAGAGTAACAAATTGCTGTTACACCTAAAGAAGCTGCTTTTTTATCTCAAGTGGTAAAGATCTAAATCCAGCAAAAATCTAATATTCCAGTTATCACATATGGGCTGAGCACCTTGTGCTGAAATAGATTTCCATGGGAATTCAGAAGTGTCAATGTTTTACACAAACCCTTAGCTGGGAGATGAGTGTTGTCCCACCCTGGAGGAGCCAGAAGAGCTGTTCCAGCACTGTGCCCTCAGTTTGATGCTGGTTGGAGCAGGCAAAGGCAGAATTTGGCCCTCAGTGACGAAGAAATGAAAGCAAAGTTTGTGCAGGTGGAATAGTACCAGCATCCATGAATGCTCCATTGGTGGGAGGAGAACTAGAGGAATTCTGAGGCAGGAATGTGGCCCATGCTGGTGGCACAGCATCGGACAGGCTCTGTCCCCAAATAAGGGATGGTTTATTGTGTGCCAGCTGGAGTTGGCACCAGCAGCACCCGTTATCTCCCCAGGACGAGTTAAGCTATCTCCTATCAAACCAGAACGATAGGCAAACACCAGCCCAGTCACAGCAGATAAACACTAGGAGCAGGACTCCGCCAGTGCCCCTTCTTCTGGCCATTTCCCCCAGAGCTTGTGTCATCTTCTAGACTTGGCTTAGTCATTGTTTTCATTCCTCTTGACCCTGCACTCTCCTAATTTGTGGATTTGACTCTTCCCTGCACAGAGGCCGACCCAGACAGAGCTCTCCATCTATGAGGAGTCTGCGGATGAGAGCAGTGCAGAGTACAAGAACCTGGAAGAGGTGAGTTGTAGTGCCAGGGGTCACTGCAGCCATGGGTAGGAGGCAGAAATCAGAACTTCTAGTTGGGATTGATTAGATGGGAAATCATCTGAGAGTAACCTCAGTGCTTTGGAAAGTTAATTGCAAATATAATTTTAAATCCCTGTCTTGAGGAGCTCTGGAAGGCAGCTGGAGGCGGTGCAGGTAGGTCACCCCACAGAGGAATCCTTCAATCATTCTGGGCCATGCAGAATTCAGGTTCAGTCAGACCTGTGGTCTCTACACACTGTGGGGAACTAGGTTTGGTTCATGCCCAAAAGAAGAGTCGTAAGTGAAGATTTTCAGCACAGACTTTGTAAATGCTGCAGCGATTTCCACCCATCTGTGGGCCTTGGGAGGAGATCCCCTCCAGGGCTGGCCTTCCCCGTGCTGTCTATGCCCAGCCAGAAGCATGGAGAAGGGCTGGGAAGGGTTGGAGCTCCTGGGGGTGCCAATGTGACACTGTGTGACAGTGACACCGAGCTGTGTCACTGGGGCTGTAGCCTAGCACCAGCCCTGACCCTGCTCATCTTCTGTGCCCTTTAGGAGATGTTTGGAAGCATGTTCCACTCAGAGACCCAGACAGCTCTGTGAGCACAGTGAGCACCAGGGAAACCCTCCAGAAGAGACTCCTCTCTCCCACCCCTCCATGGAGAGCTGGTCTTCTACCTGGGGATACAAAGGGTTTGCAAAGAAGCCATCACCCTCCAGAGCTGCTAAATGCCTTCCTCCTCCCTGTTGTGCTCGTGGCACTTGGAGCACAGGACTCTGAATCAGGCAGCAGGGGAAGCTGGAGCTCAGGAGATGCTATCTCACGGATTGCAGAAGGGGAACTTGGTTGGAGGCAGGTGCCTGAACTCAGGCGACATTCAGGGTCCCCTTTGTCCCCCACAATCCTTCTGGATTTGCATAATCTGGGCATCCTGCTCCTTCCCTTTCCCTCCTCCCTCTTTCCCTGAGGAAGTGAAACACAAGCAAACATTAAAAGCCTTTCGGGGCTTGGCTTCATGAACAACAGTGGCTCTGGTGAGGTGTGGCAGTGCAACTCTGCCAGGTGCTGCTGCTCTCTGACCTGCACTGACCCCAGGGGTGGCTATCATTGCAACCCCCCAAATTTCCCTGCGTGTCTCTGCAGCCTCTGCCTCTCCTGTTCTGTGTCCCAGCATCCCAAAAAACACTGCCTGGAACAGTGCTGTATTTCTGACACCTCAAAGACCTCAGGAATCTCTCAGCAGGGTTAATTTTTTTTTTTCTTACTAATAGGACAGGCTTGTACTCAGAAATAAGAATATGTGCATGTTGTCCTGCCTGCCCAATGGGTTGAGTACATGAAAATAGATTATATTTTAAAATGCTATTTCTACTTTAATATTCTAAAATATTACAAATATAAGCAAGCTTTAGTGTACACTTTTTGAAGTACACAGATATTATTGAACTGATTGTTGAAGGCTTCCTAGAGAGGGAATGTGGGGCTTTCCTGCAGCTCCCAGATGTCTCATTTTTAAGGAAAATGGAGCCTCCTGAACCATCCTTGCTAGACAATCAGTAAAGGAAACAACAGTTGCACGCTGCCAGTTTGGTTTTATATAACATCTCTGTGGGCCTGATTTTCTGAATCTAAGAATTTTCAGCAAGCTTCTAGCAGGCTAAAAATTCTTAGATTCAGAAAATCAGGCCCACAATCTCAATAAGCAAGCCACCATTTCTCTACCTCAATTTCTGATTATGTGATGCAGGACAGAATAATACAACCAAAGGAGGGCAGAAAACCCCACTAGCTGATGGTTACTTCTTTTACTTATAAAATTACTTATTTTAATCTTAGACAGCAGTGGTTTCTCCAGAAACCTCCATGTATAGCTTGTTCTACAATGTAAAATCAAGAGACTAAGTCTCTTAAACTGTCCTTGAGGGTGATTCTTCATGGTCTTTTGTACTGCCTGAGTGCTCCTTTCATTTTCTGGTTTGAAAAGAAAGGAAACAAAGAAATTGGTGGAGAGCAACAAGAAACCGTCCTGATTGATATTTTTGCGTCTCTGAGGAGGCACCACGTTAAAAGAGGGAAGGTCCAAGTTCCCTGTTCTTTATTCAGGATTCACTGCAGGAGGTTGATTTCCCAACCTGGGGTCTGATGGGCCAAATAGAGGAATCCTCAGAGCAGAGGCATAAACCAGATTGTCTTTCCTGAACTTCCTATGGGATGGGATGTCACAAGAAATGGCTCAGAAACAGCAGCAGTGACTCTCCTGCAAATCATGACCCAGGCAGAATGAAACCCAATTTCTGTAGCCAAATTCTGGGTCAGTTCTAGCAATAAATGTAACACCAGCAGGCAAATGGCACTGCTGGAGGCACAATGTGGCCAAAGTCATAATTCCCAGGTGCCTGGGCAGAGAATTAGGGGAACTCAGTCACACTGGTGAAATATTTTCACTTCCAGTAAAATATTCCCTTTATTGCTTTTAAGTAACAGTGAGGTTGGTGTGTTTTGGCTCTGAAGCTTTACTTGGTAAATGCATGATGTATAACCAGCTAAGAAATTTTTGTAATTTATTTAATTTAATGTTGGTTTTGTTCCTTTTTT
>WEIU01017498.1:23652-42684 GCA_013389925.1 Aegithalos caudatus | reverse complement strand
TTTTTTTTTTAATAAAATAAAGAATGTGTTAACAATTATCGTCATCTTCTGATGCTTAGAGGACAGGATTTCCATGGCTTCTTCCATATGGTCTTTGGCATCCTGGCACAGTTTATGCCATAAGGGTGGGATAAATCTTCACATTCAGTTCAGAACAGCTGGAAAAAAGAAAAAAAAAAAAAAAAGGAAGTTGTTNTGAGAATGCTTAAAAAAAAAAAAAAAAAAAAAAAAAAAGGAATAGGAACTGTTTTGTCCTGCTACTAGCTGGTGGAATCAAGGAAAGTGACAAATTTTGAAAAGCAGGTGGATGTAAAGTCTGCCAGGAGTGGGGCTGCACAACACAGACACTCACTGGGCTGTCCCTTGGCCAGTCATGGCATCCTTCTGCCTCACTTGTGACTCCCAATGAAACTGGGGGTGGTTATTCCCCACAGGAACTCCTTTTATCCCCATCCTTTTGGGAGCAGCATCCCAAGACATTGGGAAGAACTCTCTTGTGACGGTGGGGAGGCCCAGGCACAGGGTGCCCAGAAAAGCTGCGGCTGCCCAACCCCTGAAATTGCCCAAGGCCAGGTTGGAAACGGCCTGGAGCACCCTGGCGCAGTAGAAGGCTGTGTCCATGGCAGGGGTGGAATGGGATGGGATTTAAAATCCTTTCCAACGCAGACCGTTCCCTAACTCCTCGTTCGCCGCGGCCATATCTGCTGCAAACTGCAGCTCCCAACACCACCCGCGAGAGGGGCGAGTTCTATCCTCCCCTCCTCCAATCCCATTGGTCACCCCATCCGACGGGGCGCGTGGCGATTGGCTCCGGGCCGCGCCCGTCAGCGGCGAGCGTGCGGCAGTCACTGATGGNGGTCCCGCGGCTCTGGGCACGGAGCGCCGGTACCGCCGCCCTTAGCGCCGGCGAGCGGCGGGAGCTCAAGGATGCGCTGCGAGGTGAGGGGGCCCGAGCGCTGTGAGCCCACCTGGCCCCGGGACTGGCCTCTTCTGAGGGGTAATCCGGGGCACGGGGGGACGGGTGTGGAGGCGGCCGCTCCCCCGGTGCTTTCCGTGGGAAGAACCGGGTGTTGGCTCCCAGGGGACTAAGGAAGTGATTGAAAATCTGTGCTGGGCACTGCTGAAGCCACACCCCGAGCACCGTGTCCAGTTCTGGGCGCTGCAGTTTAGGAAGGGCTGAAGCGTGTCCTGGGAGGGGAATGAAGTTCAGCAAGAGCCTGGAGAATCCTGCGGCAGCCGGGAACGGCGCTTACCCTGGAGAAAAGGAGGCTCGGGGAGAATTTCTGGCTCTGCAAAACTCCCTGAAAGGACGGGACAGCCGTCGGTGTCAGGCTCTGCTCCTAGGGAACAGGGACAGGATGAGAGGGAACGGCCTCAGGCCGGGCCAGGGGAGGCTCAGGTTGGACATTAGCACGAATTTCCACACGGAAAGGGCGGTCAGGCCTTGGAAGTGCTCAGGGAGGTTTGGAGTCCCCACCTCTGGAGGTGTCGCCTGGAGCTGGCACTGAGTGCTCAGGGTGAGGGTCGGGCACAGCTTGGACTCGATCATCCCAGAGGGATTTTCCAATCTCAGCGATCTCAGCCAGGTTCTCCTCAGGCAGCTCTTGCCCTGTGTTGATTTTCTCCACCGTTTCCTGTTCATACACATGGAATTTTGCCAGACACTCATGACAGCGTTCCCAGACATCCCTTTGTCCACTGGATAAGTCACTATCAGGATTTTCTCTCTTGTTCTTGCTCACCGCTGCTGTGACCAGTCCTGGGCTGTTTGTGCTGTCTGACGTAGAAGATTTGAGGGGTTTAGTTCTCAGTATAGCTGGCACTGTGCAGAAAACCACAATCTGGCACCTTGTGTGTAAACCATGGTGCTTTGTAGGATTTATTACCTAGCAAATCATGTTTGCGTTCTTTTTTTAATGGGAAAATGAAAGCGCACAATAGATTTTTGTGTTAATTCATGAATCACGCGACCTCAAAAGACTCCCCAGTCTTTCATGGCAGCTGCTGTTTGGAAAGGCAGCTGGGACTAAGTTATTCCCGTGTTCTGCAGGACAGGGACTGCATGTTGGAGAGCCTGTTTAAATGGCAGGGGAGACAGAAAGGGCTAACAAAAGCCCTGTTTGTTTATATAGGTTAATAATTTATAATTAACAATTTATAAATCAGTATGGAGGTGTAATAACCGTCACAACCTGCCCTACTCTTGAGAAAGAACCTTGGACTGCCAGCTCAGCTGCCTGTTCAGCTGCCAGAGGAGTCTGTGGCTCTGGGGAGTCAGATCACCCAAGCAAATTGCAGCTGCTCCTGGACAGTAGCATTTCTAACGATATCATTCAACACGTCAGCATGAAAAGTGGAGTCAAATTATCTGGAGAGATATCTTGGCTGAGCTGTTAGGAAGTGCTGCTGGCTGCATGTGCATGGCCCAGCTGAAGCACATCAGTCTCTTTTTGGTTGTGGCAGCTCGTGCTGTGCTGTGAAATAATGTTTAAAGCCTGGAAAAACACTCAGAAACATAAATGTACTTCCCCTTTTGAAGTGCAGTTTGAGATTTGCTTGATTTTGGTGCTGAGTGATTTCTGTTCTGTGTTTCTTTGAAGGGGCCATTAAAATCCCAACTGTGTCCAGGTCTCCAGAGGATTTGAATACAACTGCCATGGCAGAATTTGGGAGTTACATTCAGAAAGGTACTGAACTTTCAGTCTTGGCAATCTCTGCTGTTCTATTTCATTTTCATAAACATATTGAAGAGAGCTTGTATCATTCTTGAATATAAGGAAACAGATATTTATATTTTTCCTGAAGAAAGGCCCATCAGAAATGTCACACACATGTCTGCTCTGCAACAGTGGTTTGGAGGTATCAATGGCCCCAAAAAGGTTCAAAAGACTTTTTGTAATGATGGTTTTTGGTCCCTAAATGCCATTAAAAAACTAAAAAGAAAGTTCTGCTGCTGTGTCAGCCTAATTTTTTTGGCAGTTCCATCATTGCTCTTTTCAAAAGAGCTGCAGCACTGCTGAATGAGAATTCTGGTTTTCTTTAGGAGTTCCAAATCCCAAGTGAGATGGATTAGTAAAAGTGTGAGAACTTCTATCCTCTGCTATGGCCAGTCTTATTTACAGTTCCCCTCTGATGCTACATAGGTGACAACTCTATGGAATAGTGCTAAAATTTGCCATTATTGTTAATTTTATCTTTTACATATGTCTTTAATTTTTTTTTCTTAACAGTCTTCCCGGCTGTATTTTCTTCAAAGTTCATCCAACATGAAATTGTTGGGAAATACAGCCACCTGTTTACAGTTCAGGGCTCTGCCCCTGCCCTGCTGCCCTATATGCTGCTGGCACACATGGATGTGGTGCCTGCTCCCCCCGAGGGCTGGGATTTCCCTCCTTTCTCAGCTGCAGAGCACGAAGGTTTCATCTATGGACGAGGAACGCTGGATAACAAAAACTCTGCCATTGTACGTGTGCTTGGTAAAGTCCTTTCACAGAGATACAGCCTGGGAAAGGCAGAGGAGAGCAATCGATGCTCTTGGAATTCACTGGGTTGTTTCTCTTGCCCCTCTTTCTGTGAGAAATTCCAAGTCCTGCAGTTTTATCCCAACTTTTCCTAGAGATGGAGTGGAGTGACCACTGTTACTGAAGAAAAGAGGGTTAAAACTCATGAAGAATGAGACTCGTATTCACAGATGCAGATGTATTTGGTGAAATGCCAGTTGAAAGTTTTATGGCACGGGTGGCCAGAGAAGCTGTGGCTGCCCCATCCCTGGGAGTGTCCAAGGCCAGCTTGGAGCAAGCTGGGGTAGTGGAAGTGTCCCTGCCTGTGACTGGATGAGCTTTAAGGCCCCTTCCAACTCAAACCATTCCATAATTCTCTGTCAAATTCTGTGTTTGAAACCAGAGATAGACCTTTTCCTTGTTCCCAGGTGTCACAGCGGCGCTCCAAGCCAAAATTGGACCCATGATAAGGTTTGAATTTCAAATTAAACACTGCTTATTTGATAGGATAGACAAACAACTCTACATCTTTTATCCAGCCTGTGGCAGAACAAAGAGCTATTGTACTAAACATATTTGGGAGGACTGGATTCAGAAAAGATGGATGTGGGAAAGATTTCTCATTGGGAAAAGGTTGATGGAAAAATTAATAAGGAAAATGTCGCTTTGTGACTTTGGTGATGACTTCTGTGGCAGCCCTGTATTTAAATTTGAACAGATATTTAGTGTCACACAGGCCACACTCCTAGAAAGTTTCAGGATGTTTAATCATCAATTTTGAAGCCTTGAAACTTAAAAGTTTAGGTTGGCATTTCATTCTGCTGTGAACTGCACAAGCAACTCCACAAATGTCTAAAAAAAATCAGCAATTTCAGTGAATATGGCAAAAAATGGGTGTTGACAATATAGAGGTGATATGTGAAAAATTAAGTAATTTAAATTGAAAAAGAGAGACGGAATAACAGAGCAAATGTGTTGTTTATATATATATATTGCCACAGCAAATGGTAGATTTGATTTTGCATTTTTCAGGTTAGGTTTCTTTTTCTGTTTCTGTAATCTTGGCACTTCTTGTACAAAACATGCCGCTCTTTAAACTCCCTGGATTTGGTAGCTCCAGTGAGAGCCAGTCTGGGTGTGTGCTAGGCACTGTAAGGGAAAAGTGGATTCCTTGGATAATTCTGGCTCTGTGGGGCTCCCTGTGCCTGAGCCAGCTGCTCTGTATTTCATGTCCCTACCCTGACACTGACACCTGTCAGAGCATTACAGATCAAAACTACTGCAGTGTCTTTTCCAAGGAATGGGAATATCCTTAGTGGGAGCTGTAGGAATCAAAGCTTAGCTGTGAACAGCACAAGCGCTGTGAAAGCATCACAATTCTCTTCCATCACACTGCATTCTGTTGAATTTATTCTCCTTATTACCACTTAGGGATGGTTCAGCACATTCTGCTTTTTCTGCAGGGCATCCTACAAGCTCTGGAATTTCTGCTGAGGAGGAATTACAGACCCCGCCGCTCATTCTATGTTGGCATTGGCCACGATGAGGAGGTATTTTCTTTCCTTTCCTCGGAACAACAACCTGTTTGCATTGTTCCTGTAGGTAATAAGGCTTAATTTTGAAACATTGTTTAGCTGGAAGGTCTTTCCTGTTTTTCTTGGTTCTGTGGGGAGATACTGTATCAGGCCCCAGGTCACAATGATGGATTGATTGTTTGGCTTGGAGTGACATTCACAGAGGGTTTGGTGTGATGAGCAAAGAGAAAACAACACCAGAGGGTGTCAGTTCAAATTCTTTTCTTTAAGGAAGGTGCAGAAGGAATCCCAGTTTGGTGAAGGAAAAGCTGGATTAGGATGCACACGATTGAGCCAAATGCCAGAAAGAGTTGGCAAAAATGTTCTAGTGGTACAGAGAGACAGGGGAGATGGATTTGGTTATGCACTGTCAAAACATAAAGACAAAGAGTTATTAATAGTTGAAATAAATAGGTCTGCAGTTGCTTATCTGTGGAGTTTATAGATCTGAGATATCAAAATGAAAGCAGCAGTCAGTGACTCGTCAATGAGAGCACTCCTCATCATGGATATAAATTCATCTGCTATCAGGCCATTAACAATCTCCAATTAATTTTCCTGGGAGAATCTTTTATGGTTGCTCTGGACCTGTTCCCCGGGGGACTTTGTGCATTCTTTGTGCTGTAGCCAACAGCAAGGTGTTTTCCAGGTTTCCTCCCAATGTTCTGGCTGGATCTGATCTGTTCCTCTGCCTGGATTCCACAGGTGTCTGGTCTGAAGGGAGCAAGGAAAATTGCAGCTCTGCTGGAAGCCAGAGGAGTGAAACTCTCCTTCCTGCTGGATGAGGGGAGCGCGGTGCTGGATGGGGTCATTGCAGGGGTGAAGAAGCCAGTGGCAATGTAAGAGTGATCACCATGAACATGATCCATTTCCAGTCATTAATTAGTGATAAACTGTTGTATCGTGGGGTGTGTTTAAGAAAGTGGAGCAAAGCCTAAGCCCTGATAAGGGCTTTCTCCGGTGAGAAAGACTGCTCGGAAGCCCAGGCGAAGCAGAGCTCACACGTCCACACACGCCACGTGGCTGGCTCAGCAAAGGGAGGAGGAAGGCTCCGGCAGCCCAGATCAGTTCCAGCTAGGTTTATTTGCAGATGCTGAAGTCTCCAGCGCCAAGATGAAGATGCCCCCTTGGTTTTGGGGTTAAGTACAGGTTTCAGCAGCCAATGACCTTAGGGCACGGGGGCGGAACAAAGGGCAGGTAAGGTCAGTGACCTATGGGGAAAACTGGGCTGGTCACCGGTGACCTGAGACACAAAGAAGACATCACGGGGCCATGGCATTAGGGAGGGGGAACCGGGGCAAATCATTGTGTACAGAGAACCATTGGGAGGAGTTTTGCTCATGAGGCTGGGCAGGTGACTACAGTCTGTCCTGCCAGGGCCAAGATGCAAGTGTTATGTCAAGGGCCTGCAGGGATTCCACAATAAATGACATTGTTGATGTCATTACAGAATGTTTGCAAGACTCATGGCAGTGTTGGTACTGCTGGAGCTGCAGCAGTGGCACAAAGTGCAAGGCAGGGACCATCACAGCCATGCTGACAGAGGCACAATGTTCCACTGAGCATTTTAATTCTATGCTGTAGAGCTCTTCTCACTGGAGAAGCAGCCCAGACATCAGTTCTGCAGAGATCTGAACAGTGTGTTAATGATTTGTTGTTGCTGCTTGAGTGGTTTTTATCATACTAAAACTATGCAGAGTAGTTGTTTTTATCTACGGTCTGTGCATGTGTGTTTGGAATTGTATTAGTCATTTATTTGCCAATTAATTGATTAATTTATCATTGTTCAGAATTGCTGTCACAGAAAAAGGTTCAATGACACTGAACTTCACTGTGGAAAAAGAGCCAGGACATTCATCCTTTCCTCCTAAGGAGACAAGTATTGGCATTCTGGCAGCAGCCATGTCCAGGTGAGAGCTTCCCTGTCACCCAATGTCAAAAACGATCAAAAAACCTCCTAAATCACTGATATGTGACTTTTAAAATATTGGTGTTTAGAGCCTTTTTCAAATTGCTGTTCTATATTTGAAATTGCAGTTTGTAACTCACTTTGAAGGGCAGAAATGCAGCTCCCAGCCAAGGAACAATTGCCAGGTGTCTGCAGAGTCTTTGCACTTTGGCTGTTCCAAGTGTCAACCGATTCTTCAAAATCAAGACAAGTGCTGTCTGACCTAATTTACTCTGTAGCAACAGATTCCTTTGTTTGGGTGGCAGGATTTCTCTGGAATTTGTTCCTGCACATCCCTGCTAATGAACATGGATTAGAGTCATAATGTGACTGCAAAAATCGTCTCTTTACATCTCTGTGTAGATATCAAGTTGGCTAAGAAATATGTATTTTAGAAAAACTGAGTATGTTCAGACATGGTGGGATTTGTGCGCTATTTTTCTGGTTTTGCATGTATTTATAGGAGTCGGGCTTTGGGATTTTTTTCAGCTGTTTCTCAAAGCAAATCTTTGCACGTGACTGGAATGCCTAGAAATCTGTGGAGCTGTGCTCACACATTTACTTACCAGGAGAGCAGTGTGATTACATCTCCAGTAACAGGGATACATTTCACAAATCAAATTCCTGACATCCTTCTGGAGCAATGACAGCCAGAGAGGTTTTTGTCGATTTGTTTTGTAGGCTGGAGCAGAATCCCCTGCGCAACCTGTTTGGCTACGGACCAGAGCTCATGACTATGGAGCACCTCGCAGCAGAGGTGAGGAGAGAAGCAGGATTTCATTCCCAAATTTCCATAAGAGTAACCCAGTGAAGAATTTAGAGCACAGTTATGTAGAAAGGATTTAAAAAAGGTAGGTTTTCTCCCAGATTATTGTTTCTGCTGGAATTGTTTAATCCATATTCAAGTGACTCCACTGCACTCTTGACAAATAAAAACTTTCTGATCCGTGGTTTTGTTTATTCCCCTTAGTTCAAGTTCCCTCTCAATGTCATCATGAGCAATTTGTGGCTGTTCTCACCTATTGTCAGCAGGTAAGAAAAAGAGGTCCTTGAAAAACGTCCCCAGCCTCTCACCCTTAAAAAATGAAGCCAAGATTTCTAATCTTCCCAGGAAATCAGTTATTTTATAGTTAAGATAATTTAGTGGTTCCTTTCCACTTTGTTAATTGAAAAAGCCATCATTCAGCTTATTGCCTGTGGAATTATGGTGCTTATTTTTTGGCAATGTTCAACTTACTCGAAAAGTTTTGTTTGTTTCTATTTTTGTAGAGTCCTTGCCTGGAAACCTTCCACCAATGCCTTGATCCGAACGACCACTGCAGTCACCCTGTTTAATGCTGGGATCAAGGTACTTTCATTTTGGTTTTTCTCCATGTAATTACGATGAGACAATTAGGACATTTCCACCTATTTATATCCAGTTATAAAATCAGTGTGGGCCCTATGTGGTGCCGCAGTCTCATTCTTACCTCAGATGTGGCTTGGAATTTGGCTATAGTTGAAAATCACTTCCTTTCAGAAGTATCTGATCTCTGTCCACCACTGTTCAAATTGTCAGTATTTTAGGATAGCCAAGAAAATGTGGTCTCTGCAGAATTCTGTAAAGTATCAAAGGCAATATTTAAGGCTGTCAGAGTCACAAACACTTCCCTGGCCCAGACATTTGTAGCAGAGGTCTGGGGTTTGCCTGAAGTGGGTTAAATGTGCACCTTGGACTGAGAGATAACAACCAGATCCCGCCCTGATAAAGAAATGGAGCTGTCCAAAAATACTGGAGCCCTGGAAAACAAACAGGCTGGGTTTGGTGTGTCCCTGAAAAATCTGTGACTGAAAAGCATCACCAGGCAGGAAAAGATGCAGTGGCTGAACAGTGACACACAGTGGCCAGGAGGGAAGCAGCACCCTGGTTCCTTGGTTTTTTGTTGGTTTTTGGGTTTTTTGGTTGTTTTTTTTTTTTTTAAGATTATATATTTTTGTTTAACAAAGTTGTAAATATTCAGTCTGTAGTTAACAAGAGTCATGTGTTCAGCAAGAATCATTTGTTAAGCAACTTACATTTACCTGAATATGAACCATGTAATGTGACAGTGAGGTAAAAATATCACTTAAAAAAATCCAGAGTTTCAGAATTTCTCAGTATAAATTTTCTGAAAGGAGATGGTTTAGCTCAAGATAAAAACTAATTAAACAGCTAACTTAATTTTTGTTGATCTGACGTGTATTTCTTTGTGTACTTACCTGCATTTTAGATAAGATTTACAGTGTTTTAACACAGAAAGAGACATCACACTTGGTGGAAACAGCGGAGCATCTGAGGCCTGCAGTTGTTTGAGCAGTTGTGAGTTTGCAGTTGGCATTTTATTCTGGTTTTCACTTTCTGTTAAACTTTGGCCCTTCCTTTTTTCCAGGTGAATGTCATCCCCTCCTCTGCGAGAGCCACGGTGAACTTCAGGATCCACTCAGCCGAGACAGCTGCTGAGGTACGCCTGCTCATATCTCCTCAGCTGCTGTGCCAAAGGGCATGTGGATCATCTGTGATCTGGAATGGGAGTGTTAGGGTTTGTGACCCTGGAGAATTTGGGAATCTTGCACACTTGAGGAGGTCTGACAGGCCTGTCCAGCCTGGGGCAGTTGTGAAGTGTTGTCAGTACAAAACATCTTCCCTCCCCAAGGCTTTGCTGGAAGTTTCTCTCTCTGGAAGCTTTTTCCGGAATGTTTGGCTGCCATAATTTCCAAGAGCAGCAGGCTGAGCACCTGCCTTTCAGGCCTGAAGCAGTTCAGGTGTACCTTGAGACAGTGATGTGCATCTGACTAAAAAATGCAGCTGAAGTATCAGCCATGCACTCAAAAGAGCAAGAGAGACTGACACACACTTCCAGTCTGTGTTTGCAGCTACAACTGACAGTTCGCAGACAGATGTTTTCTGGAGAAACAAAAAAGCTGAACATCTTCTGATGTCTCTAAGGGCTGCTTTCTCATTTTTTGTGCTCATTTTGCCTCTGTGTTTCACCCACAGGTGTTGGAGACAGTCAGGAACACCATTGCTGATGACAGAGTGAAGATTGATGTGGTGGAGGCCTTTGACCCCCTGCCCATCAGTCCTTGGGATGAGCAGACATTTGCAGTCCATATTTTTCAAAGAACTATCCTGGACACTTTACCAGATGTTGACAGTGTAGTCCCAGGTGACAGCAAGCACATGATTATTGTTTCCTCTTCTGCTTTTCCCTCCCCCAGCACTGCCTTGTTTCCATTTGCTGTGTACTCCTCCACCCCAGCTGTTAACTACTGGAAACAGCTGTTTTTTCCTCTTTTTTTCCGTTCTCTCTTTATGCTTTAAAAGTTTTAATGTTGTGTTTTAGTAGTGGAAGTTAAATAGTAAACAGGAAGCTGACAGAAACAATGAGCCTTGAATTGGGCTCTCTGCACATACAAAAGAATCTCGTCAGGGAAGAAAGGAACTGTGAGGGAGAGGAGGAGGTCTTCTTGCTTTAGTTCTTCTTTTGTTGTTTTCATAGCTGGCAAAGACATTCCTGCTTTTCTGTATTGTTCCTTATGATCCCAGCCCCTTTCCTTTCTTGCAGCTCCTTCCTAGCTCTGTAGTTGCTGGATTGAAGTTTGAAACTTAAATTTTTGGGGAGGCTGAGTGTCAAGGCTGTTCTTAAGTTGAGTTGTGCCTTCAGCTCCTGTTCCTGAAGGAGAGAACGTTATCCAGGATGTACCGATCAATGTTTCCAGAGATGCTTTCGGTGCAGGACTGTTATCATTTGCTTTTCCTCTCTCCTGGGGAAAGGTGGGTCACTTGTTAAACTTCATTTTTTCCTCTCCAGCAGAACAAACCTGAGGTTTGTTTTCCAGGCACGTGCATCGGAAACACGGACAGCAGGCACTTCACCAACGTCACCAAGGCCATTTACAGGTTCAACCCTCTACTCCTGAAACAGGATGATCTCCCCAGGTCCTGTGCTCTGCATATGGGTAGCTCTTGGGGTGGGCCCAGGGACAGAGGAGATCCATGAGCAGTGGGCAGGAGAAAACCCAGCCTCACATGCTGTCAGGCCACCGGTTTCCTGTGGATTTGGGTGCTGGGGATGGAGATTACCCTAGGACAGTGTCAGCCCTGGCTCTTTGTTCCTTCAAATGGAGGCAGGACCCATTTGGGTGCTGCAGCAGTGTGAGAGGTGTTGTTCTGGAAGTTGGCCTTGACCTGCAGATTTATCCACATATTTGTACACCTGCCACTCTGAATTGATTTAAAATTTCCTGAAGTTATGTGATAACAACATAGTCGTGCAAGGAATTGATTGCTTATTTAGATTTCTCATTTTATTGAGGTGCAGATGATGGAGGAGTTGAGTGTTCTGGCTGTACTGGACAGTGACAGAAATGGCCAAGAAATGGGCCATTAGGATTTTTTCCAGATTATATTCTTAGGGTTTTTTTCCCAGATATAGCTATTGGGCACTGAGCCTTTGAATCAGTACATTTGGGTTAGTTACAGTGCTGTTTTTGGTCTGTATTGCTGTGTTTTATTGTTGTGCACTGCTTTATGAAGTCAACAGCCAAGCAGAGTGCTGGGTGTGTGCAGTTGGGTCAGAAATCCTCCCTGGACTGAAAAATGTCCTTTTTCTTTCAGGATCCATGGGTTGAATGAGAGAATCTCCATTGAGAATTACGAGAAGCAGGTGGAGTTCCTCTTTCAGCTGATCAAGAACTGTGACATCGAGACACTTCCGGAGCCCCACACTGACTCCCATGAGCTCTGAGAGACTTCTGGGAAGAGCAACTGCAGGTGAACTCTGGGACAGAGGGGGCTCAAGATGCAATTGTGTCTTGTGTATTGAGCTACATCTGGAATTCTGGAGTTTTTTTAATATTGTGGTATACATACAGATGGAAAAAGGGCTGGTCGTGAGATACAAATCTGGCAAAACCCAACAAAACCCCCTGATTTCTGCTCTCTCTGGTCTGATGTGCAGCTGTAAATCTGACACTAATTTTTTTTTTAGCACTTTAAGCCTCTGAAATTGGTAATCACTAAAAAATCTAAGATATAATCAGTAGTCACTCACCACTAGAAGGTGAATCTTGTGTGCTTCTGACAAACTCGTTTTTTATGGTGAATGGATCTTGCTCAGGTGAGGTGTCAGCCACAAGCTCACAGGTGGGGTTTGTGACACGGTGAAAGGGTTCCTGTCACTGGTACAGCCACACTGAGGGGTTCTTGCACTGCTGCTGGGCACGGGCTGCTTCCCAGGGGATTCTCCCAGGCTGCTTCCTAGGGGACGCTCTCACCAGCATCCATGGTACTCTGAGCCAGTGTCAGTGTTCACTCCCGTGGCTGCGCTGATTTCAGACTCTCTTTTCAGGTACTCCAGAACTTCTGTGTTGTTGTTGTTGAGGAGGTGCTGAAAACTTTCCTTTCCCATCATTTTAGTGATGATTTTGTTTCCCTTCCTGACTCATGGTGTGGCTCAAGGAGTGTTATGCAACTGGATGTCAGAATAAGGGACTGCAGCTTTAAATAAGGAATTAAATCCCTGTTGCCTGCTCATTTCTTTTCTCGCTGAATCAGTTTATGCTTCTCCTTTGTTCTTCTGAGAACTTGACAGTGAAAGATGTGAAGCCCTTCAGTTTCTCCAAGTTCAGAGGGATCAGAGGCTTGTTCCTTCACTGCCAGTGCAAGCAATTTCCACTTTCCTGCTCAGTTTTGTTTTGGAATCCTGGGGTAGGCAGGCCATGGATGTTGAATCTGCTTCACCCTGCACTTTTTGCCTACCTATGACAGCACTAAAGGGTTCAGCCTTCTTTTGGCCTTGACAGTTGGGGTTACCAGGGCTTAATTTGGTTGGGGTTAATTAGACAAATAATTTATTTAATTAGTTAATTAAATTAATTATATCATAAATAGTGAATGGAGTGATGTTAGCCAAAGAAAAGCCTGAAAGCTGCTGTGTGACAGCGACAGTGTCTGCTGCAGGGACCGATGCAGCTCCTCCTGCTGCACAGATGTGTCTGTTTTTCAGAACTTAAATTATGCACTGGAATGGGTGGATGTTCTGCTCTACATTCATACTGTGAAATGTACTGGAATGTACAGGAAATACCCTGAAATGTGTCCTGAAAAACTGATGTAACTGTGATTGCAGTTCTTTCCATTCACCTTCTCTTACTTATTTGTAGTCTGATCTTATCACTGTGGCCAGAGGGCTCCAGCTGTATCACCTACTGAATAATTGAAAGAAGACTGACAGTTTCATCTAATAAAACGAGGAATGTGAATTCTTTTCTGATGATTTTTTAGTATTTTAATGGAGCTATGTAATTGCAGTGAAGTCATTTCCACACCTGAACAATCGAAACAAACCCACCTATTTTCCAGCCGGCTTTGATCTTTGCTCCCTTTTCTGAACAAAATCAGCTCACCCTGGCAGCTCACCCTCATTGTTGGGCAGTAAATAGTTTGCATCTTTTCTGCTTTGCTGCACTTTGTGATTTGTTCATCCATGTGTCTGTGGCTCTTTTGTGGAGGTGTGAGCTCCTGTGTGCAGGCACAGCAAAAGTGATGTGTCAGGGCACAGCACTGAATGGAACCCAGCGCCGGCAGTGGGAGGTGCAGAGAAGGCTTTGATGTTGTTGCTTTTTCTCTGGCAAATTTCTGTAAATCTGAGTTTAAAGCCTTTGCTTTGGCTATGGCTGTATGGGGTCCATGTTGTTTAACAGCTGATGATTGTGCTGCCAGTCAGAGGCAATGGGAAAATGGGGAGAAAATGGGAAAAATCTCATGAGAGAGCACAGGTTGTGAAAATCGTCAGCTGGGTCATGCGGTTGTGGTGTGGAAGGAGGGATTTGTTGCCTGTTGTACCAGCAAATGTGTCCTAAAGTCATAAAGCATCCTTTATATTCTGTAATCTTCCCCCAACCAAAAACCCCTCACCTCTGTTCTGTTGAGCATTGTTCCTTCAAAGAAAGAAAATTCATTTTGCTGCTGAAGGAAAAGTGAAGGGCAGAGGGTGCTGGGAAGGCAGGACTGGGTTTGGCAGCCCCTGTGTGAATGTGTGATACAAGATTTGGCTGGGGCAGCTCCTTGCAGAGCTCATTAAGTGCTGCTCATCAGCCAGGCCTGGGAATCTTGCAGTGCCTCTGCGCTGGGCACATGCTCAGCAGAGCTTTGCTGCAACCTCAGAGGCCCCTAAAGTGCTTTAAACAGACCCTGTCCTGCAGGATCCACTGGGGAAACAGCACATTCCCATCTTTACCCATTTTCCCTGTCACTTCTGATGATTATCCATGCTTTTTCCATGGGGCAGCTTTGCCTTCGTGTTCTTAAGCCTCTTTATCACATTTACTGCCGTGTCATGGTTGTGTGACATAATTCCAGGGAATCACTCAATGCTTGGTGTCTGCACACACCTCCTGACAGAATAGGTCCCTTCTCAGCCCATTTCACTGTTTCTGAAAATGTCGCTTTTCCTAAGTAGAGTGTCAAATTCACATAAACAGTAAGAATAATATGAATGATGCCTTTTCTGTTATGATCACCTGCAGCCTTGCATGGTGTGAGCAGTTACTGGAGAATGCCAAGCATATGATGGAAATGGAGATTAATGACTCCTGGAACTATTCTTTTTGTGTTGTGGTGAGTCACTGTGTCTCGAGCAGGGAGAACGATTACCTCTGACTCACAGGAGGAAGGAAGAGCCTGATTTTCCGCTCTGAATTCAGGTAACTCAGTCATATTGACAGATACAATTTGAGCACTGTGTTAGCCCAATTCCAATGTGTATTACATCCATAGCAACTTCCTTTTTTTCCCTGCTTTTCTCCATGCCTACAACGCTGATGTTCTTGTGCCAACACTGACTCAAGGTGAGGTGTGTGCAGTTGTCAGACTGCTGTGGGCCAGCTGAGCTGGGCCTGCTACAGCCTGGGTAGAAGGTCACATCCTACACCTGCATTTTCTAAAGAAAGCTCTGTTGCTGGGCCCTCTTTAACAGAACTTGGTTTCTTTTCAGCCCCAAGTGGCCATGGGGAGTTCAGGCTGGAGCTGGAAGAAGAGGTGTTTACAGAGTCGTTTCCTCCAGCTTTGCATTTGACTTGGCTTCTTGGCTCCTCTTTTGCTGTTCCATTTGATATTCCGTGGAGCTGCTGAAATCCCTTTTCTCCAGCAGGTGCTGTGAAAAATTCCCTGGACTAGTGCTGTGGAGTGAGACACCCACTGAGGAATCTGGAGGCTGCTCATCCACAGCCTGTGGTGCCCTTTGCTGTTAGAGAGGAGCACTCCTTACCTGCAACTCAAACTGTGACCCTGAATTCTCTGCTTTTCAGTGTTCTTCACGCTGCTGCTTGAACCCTGCACAAATTCTTGCCAAATCTATTCATTCCTTGCTGGTGCTCTGGAACTTTTACAGGATTTTTGTCCCTTCAGTCCCCAAATTCAGGCTCTTGAATCAAGCATTTAGAGATGTGCTGCTGTGAGCTCTCTGCGGCGTTGGCAGCTCTGTGCCACCATCTCAGGGCTTGCCGTGGTGCAGAAGTGCTGCGCAAGGAATGATTTTTCTGGCTGAGCAGCTCAGGGAGGGCTGTGTGACACTGGAGCAGGGGCTTGCCTCGGCTTTCCGGTCCCACAGCTTCCCGGGGCAGCGGGAGGCAGCGGGAGGCAGAGATAAAGGGCTCCAAGCTGTGGTGGGGAAGGGAGGGCCCTGCTCCATGCAGATCCTTCTGTTGATTGCAGAGCTGATCTCAGAGCTGTGGTGGAGGGCCCAGAGGAAGCTGCAGTCACTTCTCAGCAGGAAGGAAAATGACCACATGGAAGGGTGGTTAGAGCAAGGGGCAGGGGACAAAGGGAAAATGCTCTTTGACACTCAGGATTTTGCCATGGGGTTGGTCACAGGCCAGGGGGTCTTACAAGTGACATTCAAATCATGCAGCTTTTCCCAGGGTGCTTTTCATGCATCTTTTAATTTATATTTTTAACCTAGCACAATGGTGTGGTTTATTGCAGCCCTGTAAATACTCAGATCACTTGAACATTGTGCCTGGCCTTGCACTTGTGCCTGGCCTTGGAGGTGATCCTGTGGAGGGGCTGGGTCAGATATCCTGGATCTGATATCCTTCCATTTGGGTTTTTAAATGTTGGTACAGCAGGACTGCCTTGTTGTAACACGTAAACATGTTAATCCAAAGTCCTCTTTGGAATTTTGGGAAGTGGGAGGGTCTTCACGGAGCAGGAAATAGGAGGGAATTAAGAGATTATTGTGTATTTTTTTAACCATCGGTCTCTGGTCTTGCCAGCCTTGTGGTATCAGTGTTTTCTTCAGCCTATTTCTGACTATAAATGAATTTCCTCACAGCCTATAACTGGAACAAAGCTGACGTGTGAGGCACATCCCCAGTGGCTCCATGACAGGTGTCCCCGTCCCTGCTGTCCCACCGGATCCGCTGACCTTGTGGAACACGGGAAAGCCGTGCCCAGGTGTTCCCATGTGGCCACGAACTCCAGGGAGGGACCTGCCAGGGCCTGCTCTGTGTTTGTCACCAGCACATGGGAGACACAGGAACACAGCTGGGGCCTTGGAAAAAAGGATGGAGATGGGTTTGTCTGCTTCCAGTCTGGCAAAAAAGAACTTCCTGAATCTGCATTTCTCCCCCAGCTGAGGGCCAGGTGCTGATGTGTTGCCTGCCCTTGTGAGCTGCTTGTGCCCTGCAGTGACATCTGAAGGGGCACGTCCTACTCCATAACCTGCTCAGGTTTGTTTTCCTGCTTGCAAGGAATTACAAACCCAGTTCCTTCAGGATCCTTGCTCAGGAGCAGCTGGGGCTCCATTTAGCTCTGTGACAGGCAGTGGAGGAGCCAGGACAGGGAGCAAAGGCACCTCTCAGGGCACTGACACGTCTATATCAGGAATTTTGAGTGACTTTGGCCAAACCCTTTTGTCCAGCTGGATTCTTCTGCGAAAGGGGACCCTGAGGCCATTCCTGACTGGGCACTTCAGCAGTGCCAGAATCACGTGGCTGCTGTAAACATGTGGGCATGACGTTTCATGAGACATCCCATGATCCAGCACAGCTCTGTGGCCAACTCCTTCCTTTCCAAACATTTTTGTTGCCCTTGCTACCTGCTCCCTGCGATTGGAAACCCAATTTCCTGCCCTTTCATCCTCTGCTTTTTTGATCTCAGCCTGGCTGGTGGGGGTTTTATCTATTTCTGTTTTCTTGTCTCAGGCAGCTTTTGTCCCCACACTTCCACTTCCTGAGCCTGCAGCTGGGGAGCAGCAAGGTCACATTTGGGTGCACATTGTTTTTTGGGGAGGTGGGGGAAGGATGGATTTTCCAAGTCAGGAAGGAAAGATGAAATGTGCAAGTGGAGCCTTACAGCCAGGTTTGTTTGGACAAAGGAGAATGGAGGCTAGGCTGGAGGCAGGGTTTGGAACTCCATTCCCAGCTGGAGCATGGAAGTTGGCTGAAGTTGAGATGTGCCTCTGGATGTCTCAAGTTCTCCATGAGGTTTCTTTGTTGGTGGAGGTCCTGAGAATGAGTGAAATGACCCCAAAGGCTCCCCATCCCTTGAAATCCCAGGATCCCAGGATGGTTTGGCTTGGAAGGGACTTTAAACTCATCTATTCCACCCCTGTCACGGGCAGGGATGCCTTCCACTGTCCCAGGCTGCTCCAAGCCCCCGTGTCCAACCTGGCCTTGGACACTGCCAGGGATCCAGGGGCAGCCACAGCTGATCTGGCCACCCTATGCCACCCTCCCAGGCAAGGATTTCTTCCCAATATCCCATCTAAACCTGCCCTCTGGCAGTTTAAAGCCATTGCCCCTTGTCCTGGCACTCTGCCCATATAAAAATTTCCTTATCAGTGAAATTCCTATTCCCTAATCATCTCTCCTGTTCTGCTCCACATATTCCAGTCATCCTCTTCTCCCAAAGCACCAAATATTCCAGGAAAACACCTTGCTGTGCCCAATTCTTGATGGGAGCAGACAGAACTGAAGCAGCAGAGCCCATAGCTTTATGTCACAATGGATCCCTGCCTGCAACTGTTTTCGTTACCTTAAGGAATGAAGTCACCATCTCCAGGCATGTCCCTGTATCCATGTAGGAATGTGGCTCCCGTGCTGCCCTCCCCTTCCCCTCACACACGTTCAGTGTCCCAGACACCCTCATTGGCCCAGATTGTGTCTCCAAGGCCAGGAGCTGGGATCACATCATCACCCTGAGTAATAGCTTGCTGCTGACTGTTTCTTGGGAGGAAAGGAAAGGCAGGAAGGAAAAACAACTGCTCAAAATTTCCACTCATGACAAGAATTTAAAAAAATAAAAAAAAATAAATAAAAAAAAAAAGGGAGGGAAATGAAAGCATGATTCAGAGGAGTTGGTTCATTCAAGAACACAGAATTCTA
This sequence comes from Aegithalos caudatus, assembly GCA_013389925.1. Taxonomy (NCBI): domain Eukaryota; kingdom Metazoa; phylum Chordata; class Aves; order Passeriformes; family Aegithalidae; genus Aegithalos; species Aegithalos caudatus. Next base: position 24,256 of record WEIU01017498.1, on the reverse strand, counting down.
CAGAGCAACAAAGACCTGACCTCTGTAGCAGGAGGTTTTATGTTTATTTATCTGTTGTGGGACAGTTTGGCGTAAACAGAGGCAGAGTACGTGACAATATTTTTGAGCTTTTGTTCTGAGCTGCATCAGCCTGGCAGAGGCCTGAAATCCAGTGGGTACCACTGAGCACATTGTTGCTCCTTGGCCTGGATCATGGGTGAGTCTGTGGAAGCACCCCTAGGGGTGGCATCACGGGGCACCTCTGGCCACCTGTGAACTCCTTGTGCCAGAGGAAAGCAGGTAAAGCCATGGGGGGATGGAGGGATGGATGGGTGGGGGGGATGGATGGGTGGATGGATGGACAGATGGAAGGATGGGTGGACTGACAGGAGGGTGGATGGAAGGATGGATGGTAGGATGGACAAGTCAGAGGGATGGATGGATGGATAGATGGGAGATGGATGGACAGATGGGGGATGGATGGTCAGACTGACAGCAGGATGGATGGAAGAATGGACGGCAGGATGGACGGGCAGAGGGATGGACAGACACACTGACCGCTCCCTCCCGGCGCGGGCTCAGCCGCACGTGACCGCAGGCACCGCCCCCGCGCCGCCAAAGGGGC
>WEIU01017498.1:0-12787 GCA_013389925.1 Aegithalos caudatus | reverse complement strand
GAGTGCAGGAATGTCACCGGAGCAGGCTGGCAGAAGCCAGGGGGAGGAGGGAGCCTACAAACAGCTGTGAAGCAGAGGGGAGCTGGCAGGGGGATTGACAGGCTCTCCAAGTGGTGGATATCACAGCTGGGCATTTCTCCTGCTGGAATTCACCCTGGCCCTGTGAGGGCCAGGGCAGGCTCTGGCAGCTCCTCAGGCCACTGTGTGAGCCCAGGAATTGCTTTGTGGCGCAGTGTTCTCCCCTGGAGCTGAGCAGAGACCCACACCCTCTCCGGGCAGGGACAAGGACACTCCCTCCTTCTGTAAAGTATCCCCAGCCCAATGTCCCTGCATCCCCGTGGTGGGAGCTTGGGATTTTCCACCTGCAAGGTGTTCTCTGCCTGCTGTCAAGATTTGAACTCCTCTGGGATGGGAATTCCTGAGGAGAGGCCTTGCAGGAGGCAGCCTGCTCCTGAGCCATGACAGTGCTGATGTTCCTCAGCCCAAGGAGCTGTTTGGGAAGTGCTCAGTGAGATGGAGAACAAATTCTGCTGGGCTTGTTCCCTTCCTCTCAGCCCTGCCCTTGCTGCAGGAGAAGGCACAGCAGAGCTGCACAGGTTTGGATCTGCTCTGCCAGGTCCTCTCCTCTCCTTCCCTGTAAAGATTAGTGCTGTGACTGCTCCTCAGGCTCCTGTGCCCAGGCTCTGGGAGGACAGAGCTGCTGGACCCAGCTGGGACAGCCTGCAGGGACAGAGGTTGAGCTTTGTCCACCCCCTTGCTTTGGGAAACAAATCCCTTTGTTTTAACTCCTTCTCCATTGCTGGGATCAGGAACAGGATCCTTGCTCTCCCAGCCACAGGGACCTTCTTGGCTGGCTCTGGCCACGGGCTGTTCAGGGGGACAAAGGCACTGTTGGCACTTCTGTGTCCCCTCCTGGAGTTGGCAGGGGCAGCTTTGGCAGAAGAGCGAGCCTGTGGCAAGTCAGGAATGCAGAACTTTGCCCAGTCCACCCTGGTGGCTGCAGGAGGGTCACGGGGAGCACCAGCACAGGGAGCTCCTGTCCTGCTGCTTCCTCCCATCCCCAGGCTGACCCAGGGCTGGCATTGGCCAGGGTTTGGCCTCTGCCTTCCCTCCTGTGCCTCCTTAAAATCATGGAATCATGGGATCATTAAGGTTGCAAAACACCCCCAGGATCACCCAAGAACCTCCCCATGCCTGTGCCTGGTGGGACAGGAGGTTCTCTGGTCCCAGGCATATGTGGGGAGCTCCCCTCTGCCTGAAGCTTCCCAGGGTGGATCCTGAGCTCTCCCCTCATGGAAGCAGCCTGGAGTGGCTGCTCAGACTTTGGTTTCTAATTACTGCTGCTTTAAGGCACCTCAGAAACTCCTTTCACAATTAAGAGGCAGAATTCCCCCCTCACTTAAAGGATTAAAATCCCGTTGCCTGTTACTACAGTGAGGTTATGTTAATCCTAGCCTAATTGCCATGTGGCTGGACTTTTAAGGTCAGGCTTCATATGGAGCTCAAATTCCTGTGCTGGATGTGCTGCTCCAGTCAACTTTTTCTGGTTTTCCCCCATTCCTTCCTCCTCTCTGCCCAGAATGATTTGCCCCAGAGATGGGGGCATCTCAGTGAAAGGAGCTGGCAGCTCTCAAAGCACATCCAGCAAGGAGAGCAGGGGGATTGATTAATTAATCAGTGATTTCTTGTTTTCTTTTCCACCTGAGAGGAGGAAATTGCTGCTGTGCTGTTGGGCACAAGTTTGATGCAGTTGGGTAGCACCTCCAACGTGCATTTCCCACTCCAGTGTTTGAGCCTCTCCCGTGTTTCCTGAGTTCATCACCTTCTAATGATGCAAATTGAGTATAAACTTATACATCCTTCCCCATAAAGGCCCTGGAGGTGCCAGGGAGGAGCCGAGTTGATGCCCTGCAGCAATTCGACTGGGTTAGTTTGGATCCTACACCAGGAATCAAAGCAATTTCCATCTCCTGGTCAGCATCTCCTGGTGCCCAGTGACCCCTGTGCCATGGCTGCCCTCTCCTCTCCATGTCCCCACGTGGCACCAGCCTTGTTTGCTCAGCTTTTACCAGGGAGGGTTTGCTGCCAGCTGTGCTGCACGTGCTGCTGTTGAACCAGGGGCGCAGAGCTGACCTGAGGCTCTGCACCCCTGGCCTGGGGGGCAGGCTGACCTAACTGGGCCCGCCCTGGATTGAGTTCAATGAGAAACGCAGTTTTTTTGGCTGCAGGGGCACACAGAGATCTCGCTGCTTTTGCAACATTCCCATCGGATTTTTGGTTGATGTTGATTCCCCTTTGTACTCCCTGTACTGCTGATTTATTCTCCTGTAAAAGCTGAGGGTTTAGAGGTCCTGTCCTGCTCCTGGCATATAGGAATTTGGCTGTTAGCAGGTGTGAAGTGCTGTCAGGTTTTAATGGTGTCTCATTTCCTCTTACAGGCTAATATTGGCCAAATGGATACACCCAAGGAGCTCTGGAAGATGATTACAGGGAACATGGCTCTGATACAGGTCAGGAGAGGGAAGGGGAATATTTACAGCTGGGGCAAGCCCAGTTCTGGCAAGCGTGGGAGGTTTTAAATGCCTAGGTTTTGCAGTTTGCTCTCAGTATTCTCTGTCTGATGGGGAGGAAGTGCTACCTTTGTGGCCCTGCAGGTTGGACTGGGTGTTTCCATGCTGGATTCTGATCCCCCTGGATGGGGTTTCCGTCTTAGAGTCATGGAATAAAATCATGGAATGGTTTGGGTTGGAAAGGCCCCTAAAGCTCATCCATTTCCCATGGGCAGGGACACCTTCCACTGTCCCAGGCTGCTCCAACCTGGGCACTTCCAGGGATGAGGCAGCCACAGCTTCTCTGGGCAAGTCCTCCCCACACCCCGTGATGCCTTGGGAAGGCTGACCAGGAACAGAGACTGGACAGAGCTAGAGAATAAAATAGGTATTTATTGAAAGGCCTCCAGGATCCATCTTGGGCAGGACAGGAGCCTGGCCAGGGCTACACCCGGGGTGGACCCAAAATGGTCATAAAATGGCTAACCGGTCACGAGGTCTCACGCTTTTATAAGTTTTGGTCCATTTACATATGGGGGTTCAACTATCCAACTACATCCTCAGGTTGCGAGGTCCCATCCCTCCTGTTCCTCCTTTCGTGTCCACCATTGTTTGTGCTTTCAGGCCTGAAAGTTGTCCTTGGTCTTCAGCAGAAAAAGGATTTATTCTGTCCACCTACCCTGCAAAGAGACCTTACTGGCACTTAATATGAGGCTCAGAACCGCACCCCCAGGCAGCACAGAATCTGAAAAACAAGAAAGCTAAATTTTAAGGCATCCCCTGGGACTGTTTTGGTGCCTCGGTGACCCTCTGCTTTCCATCCCCAGGTCCAGGCCACCGTGGTTGGCTTCCTGGCCTCGATTGCAGCTGTGGTGTTCGGGTGGATTCCGGACGGGCATTTCAGCATGGCACACGCTGTCCTGCTGTGTGCTAGCAGCGTGGCCACTGCCTTCATTGCCTCCCTGGTCCTGGGTGAGACTCACCTCTTGGAACCCTGGGCACTGAGAGTTTTAGGCTTTCTATGCTGACAGGCACTGACCCCCAAGCAAACACTGCATTTGACCTGAGGCCATGGAAAAGGCTTCCAAAGTTGAGTGATAGCCCTGGGATTGTGGTTGCGTAATTTGAATAGAAGCGTGTAATATCACATAGTAGAAAACTTAAAAGTTTACAGTTTTAGAATATAGTAATATATATAAAGCAAGATGGAGGTTTCAAGGTGGAGGCCAGTCCTTCTTTTTTCACCTTCTTCTTTGTGGGTCTAAGTAGTATTTTGTAGTTAGATAAAAAAATCTGCATTGCGGACCACGGGTAGTTAGTTATTAAGTTAAAAGTAAAAACAATTTCGGTGTCATTTCATAATTACACAGTTTGTTCTTAAAAGGCTTTGTAAAGAAATAAAGACAAAGCCATTTTTTTAGTTTGTTAGCTAGAGCTCACAGCTTATAAGACTGTACTAGAGATGAGAATTAGTAAACATCTGAGTCCAAACAAAAAATACTGTTTTGAGCATTTAATCCCAACTCTAACCAAAAAAAAAAGATAAAAAATCCAACATTTTATGGTGCCCTGCATGAGGATGGAACTCATGACCAGTTGCCCCCTCTTCCTAAAATATTCAACTCCCCTTGGCCTTATCCTGGGGTTTTTTTTATGTTTTTTCCCCTCTTTCTGGCTGCAGGCATGATTATGATTGGGGTCATCATCGGCTCCAGGAAAATGGGGATCAATCCTGACAACGTGGCCACGCCGATTGCTGCTAGCCTGGGGGACCTCATCACGCTGGCTCTGCTGTCAGGGATCAGCTGGGGCTTGTACAAGGAGCTGGGTGAGGAGTGACAAAAAAGCCTTTGTCTCTGCCTGCTCCTTGCTGTGTCTCCCTCTCATTCCACCCTCTTCCTCTGCCCTCTGTTCTTGGGGTGGGTGGTGTTCCTGCTCTGGAGCTCCCTCGGTTCAGGTTAGGGGAGGGAACGGACCTTTTCACTGCCTTGTACACCTCCTCCTCTCCAGGTAAAATGCTCAGGGAGAGGTTGGCCCCTTCCAGGGCTGGAGCTGGAGCAGGCAGGCTTGGGCTCCATGTACTGAGCTGGCAGCTCCAGCCGGGGATCCTCAGGGCAGGGCTGCAGTTGGAGACTCCCAATTTCCTCCTCCTTCCTTCTCCTCCTTCCTTCCCTGGGACACAGGGATGTGACTCAGCCAGGTTCAACCAGGGGTGAAGGAAGCAGCACCGGGAGATCCTGCCCAGGAGTGGGAGGTGGGAGTGAGCAGCTGGAATTGAAGATATCTCGCTCAGATCTGCTGGGAGACAGACCCAAGTGTTTCACTGTCACCCCTGTGGGTACAGCTCCTCCCATGCGAGAAGGAACCGCCAGAGAGTGGTCCTGCAGAGTCCAGGACAGGTTTCCCTGTCCTTCCTGGAGCTCCCGAGGGACGTGGCTTTTATTTCTCTGCTTCTTCTTCTTCTTCTTCTTCTTCTTCTTCTTCTTCTTCTTCTTCTTCTTCTTCTTCTTCTTCTTCTTCCTCTTCTTCCTCTTCTTCCTCTTCTTCCTCTTCTTCCTCTTCTTCCTCATCTTCCCAGAGAGCAAAGCCTACGTGAACCCCTTGGTGTGTGCCTTCTTCATCTCCCTGCTGCCCATCTGGGTCATCATTGCCAAGAGGAACTCTGCCACACGGGAGGTGCTCTACTCGGGCTGGGAGCCCGTCATCATCGCCATGGCCATCAGCAGGTGGGGCTGGCCCTGTCCCCAAAGCCTCCCTGGGATCTTTCTGGTGTGGGAATTCCAGGCCTGTGGATTTCTTATCTTCTTTTCTTTGTGTTAGAGCCGGGATTAATACACGAGAGTCACAGTTTTGTGTTCGGACTCAGTGTTTATTAATTCTTATCTTTACTGCAGTCTTAAGAGCCATGAGCTCTAACTAATGAGGCAGAAAATGGAGGTGCCTCTAACTCTTTCCGAGCTTATTTAAGCACAAACTATCCAATAACGAGATGACATCTCTATTACTTATACTTTTAACCCAATAATTGACGGCCCAATGTGGACCTCTTTCACCCAGTTAGAAAATACCACCCAAAACCAAGAGGAAGAAGGTGAAGAACCTTATGAGATCACACAATACTATTCAAAACTACACACCCATAATCCCAGTGCTATCACTCAAATTTCGGAAGCTTGTTCTACCGCCTTAAGTCAAACGTGGTGCTTGCTTGAGGGTCAGTGTCTTTTAGCACAGAAAGCCTGAACTTTTCAGCCTCCAGGGTTCCAACACAGGCCCAGAAAATTCGCAAAAACTTGTGCATGCAGAGCCAAATACAAAAAATGAATCATGGAAAAGGCTTCCAAGTTTAAAGACCTTAAGTAAAAATGTGAGCTTGTAGTTTAGGTAGAAACATGTTAAGCTAGGTAGTGGAAAGTTTTAAAGTTTAAGTTATAGAAGTAGTAATAAAGGTGATAAGAAGTTTTAAGATGTAGTACTGTAAGTTTGTGTGTCATTAGATGATTGGTCAAGAGAGTCCATGCTGCAGCAGATACATGTAAGACTAACTAGAGATTGGTGTGAAAGTGAAAACATTCTTTGTGGCGGTAGTTTATTGGCTAATTAACTGTAGGAATGCACCCTACACCTGAGCAGGTGTTTCCATATAGGGAAAGACTCACCCCTCGCTGTTCTAATAAGGTAAAGGACTCAGAAACTTCTTAGCTATCCGGACAGTAATTGGCTCAACACCAAGACAAAACCACCGATAGGACCCTTTACGTGTTCCTCAGAAATGTAGCTATTTTCTATTGGGCTGATTCCCAAAAAAACCCACCCAAATCCTTCGATACTTAAAGGAGAGCGGGAGGCTGCTCAGTGCCCTCTGGGGGTGTTGTAGCAGGTGTGTCCCTACACTGTGAACAGCTTTGTTCTTTTGATTTGTATTATTTTCTTCTTTTATTAAAATGTTTCTGCTTTGCCAAATAACTAGTGAGCTCATGCGGTCTCACTAGTTATTTAAGCCATTTTCTGTGGGGTGCTGGACACCCTCAGAGGTATTGAGCCTTTGCAGAGCTGAATACGTCTGGCTCTTCAAGAAGTTCAAAATTAACCTTTAAAAGACCTTGAACTTGTGGTCTTAGGACCACTGAGGATCACTAACCACAGACTTCTGGTGTGTGGTGAAGATGTTCTCACCCTTGGATGAGACTGCAGCAATAAATAATGCTTTGAAAGGTCTTGAAGTAGTCCCATCCCTCCTAAGGTCTAGCACTGACCTCCCCCATCTTCCCCCGCAGTGTTGGAGGCCTGATTTTGGACAGGACGGTGTCGGACCCCAACTTTGCTGGCATGGCAGTTTTCACACCCGTCATCAACGGTGAGTCCTCCCCCACCCCAGGAAACTGGAATTCTCTGGGATTTTGGGATAATAATTCTCTTTTTAGGGTGCCAGAGGCACCCACGGGTCTGGCTGCTCCTGTGCCTCCAAGGCTATTTCCTAAAAACATATTCGGGGACTTCATTATTTCCTTAGCAGACCAAAAGAGACATATCTCTCTAAAAGAACTGATTAGCAACTATTTTGTAGGTGGTAAACTGACCCCGAAACTGTCTCACCTTATTCCTCTTGTCTGGTGGGACCCCCGTCTTCCAAGATATTTGCCTTGTGCCAACCGACAGCACAAAGATTTGTATTTGCACCTTAGGGTCAGGAAATCTGATTGGTTCTGGCATAAAGTTTTCACCTCCTTTCTGCCGGATGAACCAGGAAAACTAATTTTTTTTTTTTTTTTTTTTTTTTTTTTTTTTTTTTTTTTGCAATAGGTGGAGTTAATTCCAAGCCAGTGCAGCTTGTGCTGGTGGCCTTCACAGTTTCATGTGAAAAAAATGGTTTTGCACTTTCTGTGTCTGCTTTGATATCTGATTCATCATTTTTGTTTCATATATTTCTTCCTTCCCGAGCTGCAGTAACAGAACTGTTTCAGTTTTACTCAGGGGCCTGAGGGGGAACGGCCTCGTCTTTGTCCGAGCTCCTCACGTCCTGCAAAAGTAGAACTGGGGTCAGAAACAAGACTGTCCTACGTAATTCCAGCACTATAATGGAAGTGCCATACTTCTGGTACTTCCAGATCTGCTGGCTGTTGAGAGGGGCTCCTGGAAGTGTCTGAGACATGCCCTGAGTGCTCTTGGTGCCCTGCAGGTGTGGGTGGCAACCTGGTGGCAGTGCAGGCCAGCCGCATCTCCACCTACCTGCATATGAGTGGGGTGCCTGGAGACAGCCCTGAGACAGCCCCTCGGAAGTGCCCCAGCCCCTGCAGCACCTTCTTCAGCTCAGGTACAGCCACAGGGTGCAGGGTTGGTGCCAGCTGAGCTCCCCATGACAGCGGCTGCAGCATTGTCACAGCCAAGCAGGGGGGGCCTCAGCCCTGCTCGGGGCTGGTGCTTCCCTGCCCTCTGCTGGGTGGGGAAACATGGGTTTGGAATGTCCTGAGCTGGAAGGGACCCACGGGGTCGTCCAGACACGGGCACCCCAAAATCCCTGCCAGCCTGCAGGCCTTGGATCACAGAATCACAGGATGGTTTGGGTGGGAAGGGACCTTAAATGTCATCCACCTCCCACTATCCCAGCTTGCTCCCAACCCTGCCCAACCTGTCGTTGGACACTTCCAGGGTCTAAATCAGGCCTGATATCCCCTTTGCAGACGTGAACTCCCGCTCTGCCCGCGTGCTCTTCCTCCTGGTGGTGCCTGGGCACTTGGTGTTCCTCTACACCATCCACTCCATGCAAGGGGGGCACACCACACTCACCCTGATCTTCATCGTGTTCTACATGACAGCAGCACTGCTCCAGGTAAGCTGGGAGCCCTCAGGGGGCCGGGCTGGCTCAGAGGACACGGGTGTCACCTACACTGGGGACCTACTCAGATGTAGAGACCCTGTTTCTGCCTGAAAGATTCTGTGCTGGGCAGAGGGATACCAGGGAGAACTGAGTCACTTCTTGGTGGACACCTGTACACACAATTTCTCCATCCTGCTGTTCTTGGGGAGTTTTGAATCTGCCTTTTGTCTCTGTTAAGTCCTTTTGATAGGCGGAAGTATCTCTCCTAATCTGCCCTGGGGGGTGATTTGGCAATTTGAAAAAGCCAGGTGATGAAAGGAGGATGTGGGATTTGCAGGGAATGCGTGCCCTGTGCTGCCCTTTCCCCTGGGAGTTCATGGAGCTGTGGGAGCCCACAGGAATGACTCTTGTGATGTACCCACAAAACCAAAGGTTCGAGAGGATCCTCTGCAGATTTTGTCTGTCTTTAAATATCAACGTGAGCCTCTCGCTGCTCTGGAGCAGATGGAGGAGAAAATCCCAGTGCCAGCTGCTGGGCTAGAAAGTTATTTAAATGTCATCCACATTCCTTTAGAAAAGCTATTCCTTTAAAAAAGTTATGCCTTTTGAATTCCTCTAAAAAACCTGAAAGTTTCTCTCTTGTTTCTGGAAGCCAGATGTTGCTGGCCCTACCTGAGCAGCCCCCTCTCTTTGCCCCACATCTCCTCGAGCTTTTTCTGGTTAGAACTGAAAACTCAGGTGCAAAACTGAGACTTTCTGGTGGTGAGGTGCTGGCTTAAGCCCAAATTGGGCAGTGAGAGGAAGCTGAAGGAGCATAGGCAGAGGCCGCAAAGGACACAGAGGATTTAGGATGCTCAGGGAGCCACTGAAACTCTCCAGCTCCTCTGGGGGTTGCACTTGCTGCTTCGGGGATGGAGCTGCAGAGAGCAGCACTGGGAAAGACGATTCCAGCTCCATTTTTTGGGATGGCATGTGGCTCTGAGCCAGGCAGAGCTGATTGGGGCTTGCAGGGCTCAGGAGGTGTGGCTGATTTGTCTCTTGCAGGTCCTGATCCTGCTCTACATCGCGGACTGGATGGTGCACTGGATGTGGGGCAGGCACCTGGATCCCGACAACTTCTCCATCCCCTACCTGACAGCTCTGGGGGACCTGATTGGGACGGGGCTCCTGGCCCTCAGCTTCCACGTGCTCTGGCTCATTGGTGACCGGGACTCTGACGTGGGGGATTAAATGCCCCTGCTCCTCCCTTCCCACAGCTCTCCTCCTCCCCTTGTTGTTTCTTTACTTCCTCCTCCTCCCACCCCATCTCTCTTTCTCTCGACTTCACCTTTGATACTGGATTCTCATTATTTTCAATGGGAATTTTACGTGGTTTGTATTTAGAGCCGAATTTGTACAAAAGATCTATCTAGTTTTAGGGAGGACAAACAAACAAACAAACAAGGTGTAATGAGACAATCACTAAGTGCAATTTTCATAGCAGTTGTGTCTGAACTGAGGTTCCAGTGAAGTTCCTGCTCAGTCAGATTGTGCGGGGAGCCCCCCACTGCCCACCCCCTTGAGGTGAAGGGCTGCTTTTTTCGCTTCATAAGCGTTTTAAACCCTGCAGGTTGAGCTCAGGTTTGTTTTGCTGAGCTGGCACCTTCTAGCCAAGTACAGCCTCATAGCTGAGGGCACGGAGGACACCTGTCTTGGCTCTCTGAAGCTCCCATATCCAAAAATGGGGAGCGTGTGTGAGGGGGATGAGGAGGATGGTGAGGAAGGCTCATCTATTTACCCCAGGGATGTGAGTAAGCTCCTTTGAGAGACCCAGCCCCTGGCTGGGCTATGGTGGCAGCTTCAGGCTGCCTTCTGCCACCCAGCCCAGACTGCATCATGCTGCTTCTGCCCTGTTGAGCCAAGTTCGGCTGCTCTGAGCTTCACCCGGAGGGCCTGAGAGCTCTCCCCACCCATCATCCCCCCTTCCACCCTCCAGAGATCCTCTGCAGGATCTGCTGTAGCCCTCCTGGGCGCTGTCTACTTGTGCTGCTCCATTTTCGTGGGTCTCCTCAGTGCAGCTGACTTTCCCAGAGGGGTGGATGGACAAAGAGCTCCTGGTTTTTGTGTCCAGGTTTCTTTTTGGTTGCTGAGTGCTGGTGAGGGGCCCCTTGCAGCCAGGAAGGAGCCACCCGGCTGCTCCCCCTGCTGAGGTGTTCAAAGCTGGGGAGGAACATTTTACTCCTGCTGTCTGTTAGGAAAGGACATCCATGGGCTCCACGGGATTTCTCTCGCTGCGTGGGTGCCAAACAGCTGAAAATGCAGGCACATCTGGATGGCTGAAGCCCGGTGCAGCTCTGTCGCACAGGAACCTCCCTGCACTGGTGTAACCCCCACTGGGGTTGGGGTTCAGCCCAGCTTGGAAGCCCTGGCCTGAGCACTGGGAGTTGAGCACTTCTCTGCTGCTTCCCCTCCTGCTTTTTGTGCTGTTCAGATTAGGGCTGGCTGCAATTCCTTCTCTACCCATTAGACCATGCCGGGAAAAAGACCAGAGCTAGTGCACCCAGATGAGAAAATCAAGACCAAAGTTAGGCTAGGATCATTGTCTGGGTGCAGAGCTGGGACATCCAGAGGTGATGCTGTTGAAGAATAGGGAGTTCTGGAAATCCACGGTAGCAAGTGGAGCCAAAACAGGGCTCTTGGCTGCTCCAGGCCCTCTCTGGAGTGGTGGAAAGCCTTCCCTGCTCCTGGAGGTGTGCAGGATTCAGAGGTGGGCGCCAGGCTGCTCCTTCTCAGCCCCTCAGGAGAGTGGGTGGTGTATTTTTGAATTGATTTCCCCTTTTTTCCTCTGCTAATCCAACATCAGGCTCCCTCCCCTTCCTCCTCTTTGCTCCGTGTCCTGTGTAGGAGCAGTTCTGATCCTCCCCTCTCGACTCCGGTGACATTTCACCAGATCTCCTTTGGCCAAAGCTGTGCTCAAAATAAAAAAACCCAGCTGCAAATCCAACCCTGTCCCTGCTGTGCTGAGCTCTCAGCCCAGGGACTTCTGGAATATTTTCTGGCATATTCTCAGCTGCTCACCTGATTTCTCTCCCTGAGGTTGAGGAATGAATGCAAGACTTCCATTAACACTTCAGCTGTTACGGATATTCAGAGAAACTCTGCTGGCCTTTCTGGTGTCACATCACCCCTTAATCCCCCCGGAAAAGATTCCCTGGAGGAGGAATGTGCCTATAATGGTTGGAGGTGGTGGGGCTGCGGGGGTCCGTACATTAAATATGGTCAAAGGTGTGTTTGGGGATTGGTCAGGGAAGAATCTAATTTAAAACTGAGGAATATCGATGGAAAAAGAACCCCACCTCTTCCCACTGGTTGCACTCCAATGCATGCCTACTCTACAGCTGCCTGCAGATGAAAACCCTGGTTTACTCTATTATTAAAGGAAAAAGACTGTCTTAATTATTTATAGTTCCTATAATTGACAGATGTTGACCTAACGGAAAAATTATATTTGCTTAAATAAAAATGACATTTATTTATGTGGACTGTGGTGTTTCCTTTGGGTTGAAGGCCCCTCTCAGGTTTTGAAGCTTATTTGAGCTCAGGCTGAAGCTCTTTTGATAGGAGAATTACAAAAATCAAACAAATTGCTGGGCATGAAGCAAACTGGGATTACTGTGAGTGCCAGGTGACCATGGCCGTGCCCTTGGTCCGGTTCTGCCAGCTTCTGGGGGCTCTCGGCAGGAATCCAGGTGATTGTTGGTTGTGCTGTTTTCTCTGCTGCTGTTTTCTCTGCTGCTTTTTCTCTCTACTGCTGCTTTTTCTCTCCTGCTTTCTCTGCTGCTGTCAGGCATCAGGGGTCAGGGTCAAGGTCAGGGTAAGAGGGGTAAGGGTGAAGGTGAGGGTCAGGGTGAGGATCAGGGTTAGCATCAAAGGTCAAGAATCAGGGGCCAGAGGTCACCAGTCAGGGTCAAGGTCAGGGTGAGGGCCAGGGGTCAAGGTCAGGGTCAGTGTGAATGTGAGGGTCAGGGTGAGAGTTGGGGTCAGGAGTCGAGAGTCAAAGGGTCAGGGGTCAGAAGTCACAAATTTGGGGTCAGAGGTAAAAAATCAGAGGTCAGGGGTCATGGGCCAGTAGGGTCACAAATTTGGGGTCAGAGTTCAGGAGTCAGAGGTCAAGGTCAGTGTCAAGGTAAGGGTCAGGGTCAGGGGGCAAGAGTCAGGGATCAGGGTCAGGGGTTTATGGGTCAGAGGTAAGGGGTCGGGGGTCAAGGTTAGGGTGAGGGTCAGAGAAAATATGCCTATATGATTTTAATAAAAATTAAATCTTTACCCCTTAGTAACCCAGGCTAATTTATTTCCAAGTAATTGTGCTTCGGATGTGTTAGGTTAATGAATTCATGTAGTTTAAAAAAATAAACATGAATTTTCAAAGGTACAAACATAG
>WEIU01017497.1:35520-81198 GCA_013389925.1 Aegithalos caudatus | reverse complement strand
TACAAGCTTGCTGCACTGCACCAAACTCACAGAACATACTGCACTACTTAAAACACTGCCACACTCTCTCTACAAGCAGGCTGACATAAAAAAGCCTCCTAAGTTATTTCTAGCATTAAGCTGTTCATCAGTCAGAGAAGACATTCATTTAATCATCTTAAAGGGGTGTAATATTTTGCTATGGTATCCATTCATTGTTATATATCTAACATTACGTGATCCTCAGAAAAAAAAAGGGTTTTTTTTAAATTGTGGTTTTCCACTACACAGAAGCTTCCTTTTGTGAGCAAAAAGCCAGTTTCTTCATCTGCATCATTGCTATTAGGCCCACAAGGACTTTCTATTATAGAGGAGCACACACTTTTACAAGATGAGGGATCGGATGGGCAATAAATAGTATAAATGTCGTGTTACACTGCAGGAACAAAAGAAAAAGGTGTTGAAATATTTATAATACATATATCAACCTTTGTGCAGTTAAAACATAGAAATCTGATTAATTCTATGAGAGCTTCAGTAACAGAACTCACAGAGAAGCCTCCTCATAGAAGAAAAACACAATATTTGCTTCCCCCACCAACCATAATTTTATCAACCATGATAATCCCAGCATCTAATATTCAAATCCCCATCCAACATACTGAAANCTTTGGTTAGATAAACATACGTGGGTTGGGCACAAATATACAGGTCTGAGCATTGTCAAACTTTCTTTCATAGTATTAAAATGTTTCTTACAAGGTTTTAGATAGGTGTGCATAGCCTTGTTTTCAAAAGGAAAAGCATCACCCAAAGGATGCAAGGCAAGATGTACAAGTTGGTTTCACAGCCAGAGGCCATCTCCTGGCTCATTTTATTTACCAGTAAAGACATAAGAAGTTCAACCTACAAAGAGGCTGAGAAGTCACCTATTATATGTAGAGAGCAGAAGACCTTGACATGTAGACAATATCTAACGCTTTTGCGATGGCAAGTAGCCAGTCAGTTAGAAGTACCAAGATTATTTCAGCTGCTGACCTGTGGTCTGTGCTGTTGAAAAGCAGTGAAAAAATCCCCAAGGTCTGTGCCACTCAAATCTGTGCATCCAGCTTGTAAACTCTGAGTTTTTTTAGGGATATATCTTCTCATAATGTTCTACTTAGAGTAACCCTGTAAGATTTTTTTCTTTCAAATAAACGCCCTACAGTTTCCTGTTTTCCTTACTAACAACCAAGACTCTGTCAAGAATCACAGACACCCTCAGGAAAGGTAATGCAGACCACAGCAGATCTGCTTGAGGCACTGATTTTTCCACAGACTATCACAAATCTCCATTTTAAGATTTGAATTGATGACAGATGCCAGGCCAGATCGCTCTCCCTCAGGTGCACTGGGGTAAGTGCCAGGGTCAGACAATTTTGTGCTAGAAGCTGGACAAGGAGCATGACCTAATTCTAGCACATGTACACTTCTCATGCCAGAAGTACCTCCAGTGGTGTTACTAGCAGTGTCCCATATGGCCTATTTCTGTTCTCATTTTGATACCAAAACACTGCTCATTACTTATACGGCGCCATCAATCCAGTGGTTTTACCATTTCTGTGACTTCTACCAGATGTATCTCTGTCAGGAAATCTAATCAAATAAAATGGAATAACCTGCAGAGCACCAATGGTATTATATACAAACCAAATTTGTTGCTAGTGATTTTCCATAACTAAAGAAAATAAATACCTTTTCTCCTTTGACAGTACACTGAATTTTTCTGCTTATCAATCCTTGACGAAGAATATACATGGACATTGGAAGTATTTCACAGACTCTTCTGTGACAATGAACTTGCATTCATAAAAGCCTTTTAGCACTTAGGGAAAGAGCATACCTTAAGATATGGTAGAACAGTGAAAAAGAATAGGGGGGATTACAAACCAGAAAAACTTTAAGATATAAAAGTAAAGGTGAAGGAAAGAAAGGTGAAGAACATGAGAATGCCATGCTGTAGTTGTACTGAGGTATCTGCAAGTCTTAAATACTTGTCACTCACACAGGAGAGGAGAGGAGAAATAAGTCAAAAATATATTATGTATCTACAGGAAGTGTATTTTTATATTTAAAACCATCTGTCTTACAAAAGTTCAGGTCACATCATTGAGTTAGATAATTATAAGCCCTTCCAAAGACCCAGTTTTCGTAGAAAAATGCTAACTTCATATGAGTTCCTGGCCTGAAATAGCTATAGGGTTTGCTAATGCATGACAGAGGCAAAATGGATGTGGTCAAAAATCCTTCCAGCTTCAGAAATTCCTCCTCCCTAAGGAAAGGTGGAGTTGCAATTGTAAGACTGCTCCAAGTCACCAGGACCCTGATAGCCACAGGATCCATAATTCAGAGTGGAATGACAGAGTGAACAGCATCCCCCTGAGGATTTGTATGTTGAGGTTTATTTAACAACCAGTGAGGCAAGAGTTATACTCGATTATGAGGCACTTCCACTTCCACTGCTCCCATTGCCCCCATTGCCATGGCTACTAGACCTTGTCATCTATTTCCAGCAGGAATGCTGCTGCTGGCTCAGGACAGTCAGGCAGAAACTCAAGTTAGTTCCTACCATGTCACTCCATGTTGGTTGCTACAAGACAAGGTCCCTGGATGTCCCCTGGCATCCATCTCCAGATGGGTCTTTGTGAGATCTTTGGTCTTCAGGAACACTTCCGTTATCTTTCTTCTAACTTAGTTTTTTGCCTTCATCTTTCCAGGCTCTCTTCTTTTTTTTCAGAGACTTTTTTTCTTTTCAGAAACCCTTACTGACATCAGCTCTTCTTTCCAGCACTCCTAGCCTTGAGTTTTCCTGATCTAAATGCAGAAGTGTGTGATCAGACACCAAATTGTTGTTCCTGGCTCATGTTTCTCTTAGAAGAACTGAGGACAAGACACTCTTTTTTTAGTCCACGTTTTTTCAAAGTTTACAAGCAACTTACACTGGTTGAAGCCAGCAAGTAGCAGGTTTCTGCTCAAGAGTTCAGCAGCTCAACTCGGGATATTCATCCACACACATGAGTGCATCCACTTATCTGCCCCCTCATGGCATTCACAGTCAATCCATTTTTTCATTTACAACAGTTATCCCACTTCATACCAGGCAGTGCTACCTATAAACTAGAAACTATTTTGTAGCTGCAATACACACCTGAGAGAGTGCAAATGCCAGTTGCTGCTCCAAATATTAATTTTAATGACATTAGATGAACATTTCTCAGCTCAGTCTGGGACCACAGTAGTTCCTTCTCATAGGGTAAAGAGCTTGCTTTACATGGAAATAGGAAGTCAGAAAGAAGAGAAACGTCCCTTCTCCTTACTGAGTTGTTCCTACCAAGTGGTACTGGGCAATTTCCTAGGAGTTGGAAGGTTTGGCTCACTAGGAAACTGAATGAACATTTGCTCCTTTCTGCCTGAGGAGCTCATTGTGTTCAGATCAGATTAGCACTGCTCCAGAGGGTAAAGGAGAAGCAGCTTTGGATCCAAATGGCGCTTAAGTGAAAGACATTTGATCATATCAAGCATCATAGAGCCTTTACATTCACAGAAGCCAGACTGCAGGTGCCCAAGAAATTCTGTAGTCCAAGAAAGCAAAACTCATACTGCCCTTCCTAGGGTAGGGAGGAGATGAACAGCAGTTTCCACATCACAGCTTTGTGCACTGGCTTCTGAATTCTGTGTGAGACAAATTTAGATTCTCAGAAAATCCTTTTGGGTCCAGCCTTTTCTGTTTCAGTCAGATTCCTGGAACGTGCTTGGTACTATCATTAAAAAGTCTCAACCGCAAAGCCAATGATTGATGTGATCAAACTAGGCATCCATATGACTTGCCAGATATAATACTGTTATACATTCCTCACTCTGGCACAGATGCCAGCACAAGCCTGGCTTTCTCCTTTGCAGTAACATGGGAGAGACGTGCAGCAGAAGTCACTTTACAGAGGCAAAGGCAGCAACAGGAGTTGCTACCTATTATGATACAGTGAAATAGGGTGAGATAAAGAAAGTATACAGGATTCAAAAAGATCTTGAAAAATAGGGGTTTCTGTTTGGAAATAAAGGCTAACCAAAAATTCTTACAGAGTTTCATATTTTTTCCTCAAAGGATTCTGAAATGTTGCAATAACATTGCTGTATCCATTGCCAACCTTACCACAAGCATCAGGTTCAGAGAGGAAATAATTCATGCTCAATCCTTTTCCATAGCAAGGCAACCTGACAGGCTACAAGGAACTTGTCAGGTCTTCTCTTGAAGGCCAGTTGTTTAAACATTCTTCTACTCGTAAAATGGGTAGTGAGGTCAGCAACACTATCTATCTTCTCAGAGAAAAATGAGCATTAATGGGATGCTTACACTTGATTGTGAAGCTCAGAATCTGCCCAAATGTTTCCTGTCTCAAAATGCCCTGACAAGGAGTCAAAAATACACCAGACATTTTTGAGTGTGAACTGGTGTCATGAAATGTTCTATCATGGCTAATGACATCATCTTTTAAGGTGTCAACACAAACTAAACAAGAGTTAAACTTCCCTTTGTTTTCAGAATTTTTGTTACATGAAATGGAGAGAGGAACGCAGCTTTCAAATTCCACTGCAATCATTCATTTTCAAAGCAGATGCAGAGGACTAAAAACCAATGCAACACATATTACAAAGCATTATTGCATACCTTCTATACACAGTTCAGACACTGGTGCTGCTCAAATGCTTAAGGCTTCACACTAATTTTGATTAAAATATCAATGTTTTGGGAGTGCAGCTGAAATAATAAGCTTGTTATAACATTAATGTTTTATGCAAGTTTTCTATGCTTTAAAGGAAAGGGAGGAAATAGGAAAATTAAAGATTTTCTGAATGGCATATTGTCCTAAATATGGAACAAAAAATGCAATGCAAGTAGTTATTACCCCTTCTATGTATATATGTAGTCATATTCTTTTTATAGCCTTTTAGAGTGACAGCTTCTGTGTTCTAACTCAGCAAATTCTGTTCAAAGGGACTGGAGAGTAGATCCACTCTGAAGCTGCAGACTGCTGTGAGGATTTCCCATAATTCTGTATTATAACTCATATTTCCAGCATCTGCTGAAGACTGACACCAAGAGTAAGGCCAGGAGAAATGTAAACCATAAACTAGCCAAACATAAAGTAGGTCCTTATAATATGATAAGCCAAAGGACAAGGTGGTTTTCCACTACAGATAATGCTACATTTTGTCATGGGAAAATATTTAATATTGATGGTCTGCTGAGTATTACTATTTTTATTACCACAAGAGCATCAAAGTCAGCATCAACAGCCCATGTCTCTGTCTTACCACATTCAGTTCAAATACTTCTATTATGAAGTTAAAGTTCTTGAGATCTCAAGGCTCCACAACAGACTAAATGATGGAGATTATTATCAGAACATATCCTCTACACAGTAGCCATCTGACTTTACTCAGTCTTATAAGATACAGAACAAAGCATCTGCATTAGATCTCACATTGCTGCATCTGCATACTATACAGACAGATCACAAAGGACAGACAAATACTGAGAAAACTTCATCCAGAGGAACAATCTTCATTCTTCTGTGCCAAATATCATGAGATGGCAGCCTTAGCCCCTACCTTTAATGCAGGTTGCCTCACAGTAGGAGAAACAGAATTGTTCAGACTATAAAAATTACACCACTGGTAACAATTGTTCAATATCTGTGTAATCACCATGCTTTAACTGCATAACACAAAGCAAAAAAAACTAATTTCCTTTCTGTATAAGTGATTGCAAATGACAGCTGCTCTGACTAAAGGTGAGGTGGAATGATGATACAAACCACTTTTACATTCTTGAGAGTAGATGTGAAGAGGGGGTAGGGGTGATAATTGTCTTATGACTTCTGAGCTTAAAGTAGGGAGTTTTCAAAGGAGATGTGAAAGGATGGAAACACAGTAAAGGGAAGAAAATTAACTTTAAAATACCACAGTACTGTTCCAGTCCCATCATCTTCTTCTCAATGCCTCTTATATACATGATGAAGTTTCTTCTGAAGAGACTTGGAAATCAATGCACTACTTTTGCCGAGAATAGCACAAAAATTCCCACACAGGAGGGAGAAGGATTACTGAGCCTGAATAGAGAGATCTGCACGTTCGCATGTGGCTAATGAGAACCAACTGCACAAATTGTGGTAATTTGGTCAGCCAATATGGCTGTTTCCA
Source organism: Aegithalos caudatus (assembly GCA_013389925.1). NCBI lineage: Eukaryota > Metazoa > Chordata > Aves > Passeriformes > Aegithalidae > Aegithalos > Aegithalos caudatus. The sequence continues at coordinate 74,979 of WEIU01017497.1, read as the reverse complement.
GGGACAGTTTAAGTATTTGTATACTGCACTTTCCCTGTCTAAATCTGTACGACACAGGCAGAAAAGGAGCTCAAGTGCTGATAATGCTCAAGTACAGTAATACGATTGTTGTTGGTAACAAGGTTGTAGCTGTGTATCTGTGCTTCTGCATCTCCTTGTCAGATTTAGGTGAACACTAGTTTAGGAATAGCAGAACCTGCTCTGATCATATTTTTATCCTTCAACAAAAAAATAACCAAAGCTATATGCGTGTTATGAAAAGCAAGCAGGAGACAGGAATCTGGCCTCTCTAACTTGCAGGTATGTTTTGAAGCACTGCTAAAGTTTCACAACTGAAGTGACAAAGAGGCTGATAAAATCAAAGTGCCTTTAAAAATCCCCAAGAGAGGCTTACCAGGTTTACCCCTTATTACATAGGCAAATTGAATACCTTCTTGTGGACAAATACTGCCTTCTAAACTTGCATTTTAAATGTTATTTGAAAAATAAATAAAATACAATGCAAATATAAATTGAAATCAAGTCATGTCATTTATAGTCAACAGCACATAGGCACAAAGTTTCATTTTTCTTCCGTGTTATTTGTGACTAATTGAACAACCTCCATAACATCAACATCCTGTGATCCTGAATCAGATGCTCAGAGTGCAAGGGTTACACTATAAGAGAAAATATTTATTCCTGTACACTGATAGTCGCATAGCATTCCTGTCCTGTCTGGGACTTTTTTTCAGAAGTCTATAAAATAATTTGTGACAAAAACAAAAAAAAGTTTTAATTATGTCTATAGCCTCTATAGGAAAGACAAGGAGAAGCTTGCAGCAGACAAAATGCATTTATAACTTCTTTCACATTTCTCAATATTTTTTTCATACTTTTCTTTGAGGGCAAACAGTGGAATAAATTGACTTGGTTTTGCTAGCTTATATTTTATAATGTACAAAGATCTATTTGTATGGAATCTCTCATAAGAGCCTTAAGACAAGTGACTCAGGCATCACTCTGCCACTCTTCCTGGATTTTTCCTCAGTACAAGTAAATATAATCTGCTGAGTTTTTTGGCTTCAACAACATATCTTCCTGTGTTAACAAGAAAACTCCAAACTAGTGGAATCGATTTCAACTGGAACAAAAGTCAGTCCAATCAAAGCATGTAGTTAGTTGTTTTGCCTGTCCATCCAAATGGTTACTCTGGTGCTGGCAATGTGAGGGCTCAGACTGGCAAAGAAAAATAAAAAAACAGAAGTCCAAAATCCATGGATTCTTACATCTGAAAAAGGTCACTGGAAGTAAAGGGCACTGCTTTCAATGACAGTAGGTAATTTTGGAGATTACATATCATCCTCACACAGCATTTAAAAAGACAAGGCCAGACTGCACACAAAAGTGCCTGAGGCACAGGGAGCCTCTATATGAATTTCAGCTGCATCCAGGGACTGAAATCATATTAATTTCAGCTTGTTCAGACCTGTCAATGGACTGGTCATCCTCTGCATTAAACACCTGCTGTACAATGGCTGAACCACAGGAAATTCCCTGCTTTACCACAGTTATTGGTAAAATAATTTTTGCTAGACTTTATGAATACCACAGTTGCTCTCTTTCTGTAACTGCCTGAATCCCTCTGCTGATAATTTATTAGATTTCTCTGTTTGAAAAGCTGCAGGTGGTAATAGAATATCCAGAAATTTAAGACATGTTCACAGTTTGATGTGGTGGAGTTCATAAAATATAATTACTGTGGGGTCATATGAACACTGTATTATGAAGGTGTGGAAACCAGTCTGATTTTATGAACTCTTTGTGTATACCTCTGTTGAACAACAGCTTATATTTTAATTTTTATAATAACCTGACATATCTATTATTATTTTTACTTCCATTTATATATAAAATCTAAGGCAGTGCTGGCATCACTAAGTAATGGATATTCTTGAATATTGAAAAATCTTGTGTTAAAGGAGAACACCATCCAAGATGTTTAGGTCAGGAAAGTGAAGCTAGGGAGTTTAAAAATAAAAATTAAATCATTATGAGACAAGGAACATCATTCCATCTATTAAGATCTCCTAGTGAGCTAAAATAGAAAAGAAAGTTGAATTTTTTTAAGATAAACTCTACTCCAGCTCTAGGTGAGAGGAAGAAGGGGATTTCAGCACATACAGAAGTAAACCAGATCCTGGATCTAGAGCTTTGTGTACTAAATGAAAGTTTGGACTTCCTGAAAAGGGGATGCTGGGTGTCTCCAGCATCTCAGGAAGCCATAGGAAAACCCAGGCTCCCACATGGTACCGCTTTGGACCAACAGTTCACTCACAGGACCTCAGCTCACCCTGCTCATTACATAGCCAAAACTACAGGGTCATGTTGAAGTCATTAAGAGACCACAAACCTTTTNAAAAATCACAAACTTTTTTTTTTTTTTTTTTTTTTATCAAAAGAGAAAACAAGAAAGAATGTCAGAACTGGAGTTTTCGCAAATTAAAGGAAGTTTAAGGAAAGTCTAGTTCTGTTTGCAGTGCACCATATGGCAGGAAAACGTCCCTTTGCAACACCATTTATGATCACTAAATTAACTAGGGATAAATTGCGAAGGGGTGCAATTTGATATTTACCCTCTTTTGTTATTGATGACTCTTGGTTTTGAATACAATGTCCCGCAATCAGCCACAGAAAGTCCCGTTAATTTATTCACTTTTTTTAGCTCTTCATTGAGAGATTGTAGCAAACCACACAAAAAGAAATAAGATGCATGAGCAATTGTCACTTCTGTATTCTTTTGACATGAAATACATTTTATTATTCAGCATATCTGTCATCCTCATCTCCTCTCTTAGCTCTAGCAATTCCAGCTGTATTGTAAATCATGTGTATAAACTCAGATATTCCCAGCATATCAAAGTATATATCTTCCATATGCCTTAGTCTATATCTTCCATGATGTCCTGCATCATTTGAGGTTTGAAACATACAAGAGAGAACCAATTTATCTTTTCATTAAATCAAGCCCTTAAAGACAAAGAAAGAAATGGAGATCCACTGTAAAAGGGATGAAAAAAATATCCAGCAAAGCATAGACTAAGCAATGAATAATTTCATCTCAATATATTATGTCTGTAAGGAACAAGTCAAATTCACTGTTTCCTCAAAGGCAATAGTAAATTCTAATATATCACTTTTGTAATTTTTTCTCCCAATTCTCCTATGCATTTAGGGCAGACACTTGATACAGTGTCAGAATAATATTGTGAGAAAAGAAAACATACAAATGTACAGATCCTCAAGATAAGTCAGCCAGCTCCAGTATCTCGTCCATTTATCTTTTTGTCCTGTTCTACTATTTGTAAAGGCACACCCCTAGTCCTGTTGTTGATTGAATGCACAGTTCTCATTTGGGCAAGAAGCTGGCAAGGACAATGCTACTTATGATGTCTGGTAAATTAAATACTCAATCTATATATTTATATATATATAAATTGAGAATTGACACCTATACTCTGGACTTCTCTGCTGCCTGACCCTGCCTTGGATGTCAAGTGGATGGAATCATTCATGTCAAAGTAAAAACACCATATTGGATGGTCTAATAGCCATTTAGTGCCTGTTCTCTAATTTCCATTAGGAGCACAAAGACCCCTGGATATGCTACCAAGTAAATTCACTGCTAGGAACCATAGTTTCCTCACAGGATCTGGCTGAAGAATTGAAGTGTGTATTTAAAGTGGTGGTTTAACTCAGTGATTGCAGAGATACTTGCAGGAGACCATGAGGGGCACCCTTTGATACCAGCTGGACCACTCATTCTGAAAAGAAGACAATCCTGGAACACACTTGACCCCTGAAATTCAAACTCCTGACCAAAACTATCTGACTAAGGGTCATATATGCAACCTGGAAGAGGTGGTGACAAAGTCATGGTAGGGAGGAAAGGCATTTGTAAGGACTCAGAGGTCACTATTGAGCTTTTGGAAGAAGTGGGGATGGGAAGAGCTATTTAGCAGGACTGGCTGCAGAAATTTCCTAGAATTAGAGGGTATAAAGCACTGGACCAGGTTTCTCAAAGTTGCATCCAATCTGGCCTTAAACATTTCCAGGGATGGGGCATCCAGAACTGCTCTGGGCAACCTGTTTTAGCGCCTCACCACCCTCATAGCAAAGAACTTCTTCCTAACATCTAATCTATAATTACTCTCTTTCACTTTGAAGCCATATTTCCCTTGTCCTGTCACTACATGCCTTTGTAAAAAGCTCCTCTCCACCTTTCTTGTAGGCTCCCTTCAGGTACTGGAAGGTAGCCATTAAGTTGTTCCAAATTCTTTTCTCCAGGCTGAATAATCCCATTTCTCTCAGCCATTCCTCATAGGAGAGGTGCTTCATGCCTCTATTCATCTTGGTGTCCTCTACCAAGCCCTCCTCTGGAATTGCTCCAACAATATCCTTCCTGTGCTGAGGACCCCAGAGCTGGATGTGGCCCTACAGGTGGAGAAGATGAGCAAAATCACCCTCCTTGACCTGCTGGTCTCACTGCTTTTGGTGCCATCCAGGATATGATTGGCGTTCTGGGCTGCAAATGCTCATGGCCAGGTCATGGCCAGGCTCTCATCCACCAGCACCCCCAAGCCCTTGCAGGGCTGCTCTTGGTCTGTTCAACCCCCAGCCTGGGTTGATACTGGGGTGTTGCCATTGCCCAGGTACAGAACCTTGCATTTGGTGTGGTTAAATTTCCTGAGAGTTTAATCGTTGGGCCCACTCCTCAATGTCCAGATTGTGACATTAAGCTAGCTAGTGAGATCCCCTTGCTGCTTCTCAGAAGATGACGAAAGAAAGACAGAGACTGGCAAAATTGCATGAGAAAAACTGCCTTTGGAGAGAAAGCAGCTTAGAAAATCCTGTCTCCCCAGATCAGACTATAGTGAAAGGTTGTTTAGCCGTTAACTGTCTGGCACATTTGAGGTTATCAGAGGACAAGGAATTCTTGTGGGGAAAAAAAGTGTGGGTTTTGGGCTGACAAGAATGTTAAAAGCAAACAAACAAGCAAACACACACATAAACCCCCTCGTTCCCCAGTATCTCCAGATTGATTTTGAAGCTCCTGTTATACTGGAGAATGATATATTATTACATTAATTTGAAAATATTCTCTATATTCCCATTCTTAATCAAGCTGGACAAGTATCTTCAAGCTTTATTGTTGTTCCACAGTTTGTCTAAAGATAAAGACTGCAAAATCCTGATTAAGTGTACAGAAGAATGAACTACAGTTCAGGATGAGAGCAATTAGTGGACACTCCTTACACTGGTCTGGCTTCAACACCCTTTTTTTGTTCATCTTTTGATGACAAATGAGCAGGAGAGATAAAATTTCTTGAAGCTTTATATTTTATACTACAAGGTTTGTCCATCAAATAATTAATCTTTATTCCTCTACTGAACCATTTCTTTCAGACAAAATAAATTACTAAGCTACAATTGTCAAAACTATTGCTCATACAACAGCATTTGACTCATCTTAGGAAGCAAAGAAATACTGGGCAGAGAGGTCATAAGCCAGCTGGAACACCTTCTTTAAGATGCCTTTCAGATGCCTTGATGATAGGGACCAAGAGAAGCTCTTTTCAATGATAATTGTGTACTCTGATTCCTTTGAAAGGGTTACAGCCTCAGAACATTTTAATCTACATCCAAAAGGAAGGTCTACATTTCACCCATTATCAATTCTAGTAGCTGTGAATGGGAAAGTAGAAAAAGACATCAATAACCTTGAGAAATCTTCTACACTTGGAGGAAAAGGGATGCATGTTAAGAGCAGGATATCTCCTAATGCATAAATCCATAGTTTTCTACACATAAATCAGCTGACCTGATTGCCACAAGTACTTAAATCAGAGATTCATACTGACCATTTCTGAACAGGACTGTAACTGTTATCAACAGTGTTAAATAGTATACATGATGACACTGCCCTCTGTATTCCCTCCAGACATTGTAAAAGAAAAGATGTTTGCTTGCAGATTTTGCCACACAAAGTTCCCAGTGATAGCCCAGACTAAACCCCAGCAGGGAAATGAGATAATAGTGAGGAGCTGAATAACACAACCTTGACTTTTTTCTCAGTCATAAGATAAAATGCCAAATACTTACTGAGGGATAGCAACACAAACAAATTTATTTTTCCATTTTATCTTTAACATATTGTGGCAGAAAGCAAAAGAAAATCTGTCCCAGCAGAAAAATTGTAATGGCCCTTTTACGAGTCTCTCTTAAAGGTCAGTGGGAGTCAGAGACTGTAGTGTAACAAGGCTCAAAGCTCACTGTAAGAATTTTAGACATCAGAAATCACTATACATGGCTGCAAAGCCCTTGGCTGTAACAGTTACATATCATCTACTTATTCTTACCAAGGCGAAGTTTGCGAAGGACTCAAAATCTAGAGAGATTAATGAAAGAAAAAATTAAACTTTTTCAAGTTGCTTGGACTGCCTGATTTGATCATCATAACAAAATTTGAAAGGTTGCAGTAATGAGAAAAGCCTGGGACTGAGGGTAAACAATAGAAGACATCTACTACACATCATCCCAAGTGGAGATGTAGCATATACAGAAGACATAGACAAAGAGACAGGCTATTCCAAAGACTAGATGATAGGCCCGGACTGGGAAAACGGTCAAGGGAAGATCCAGCCATAAGTGCTACAGGTCATGACTTGCAGGAAGATGTGCTGGTGCTTAGGGCAGCAAGAAGGGGCCTTGGCAAAGACCACAGAAACAACAAGCAAACAGGATTTAAGAAGCAGCACAGTCAGGTAAATGTGAACTTCTCCCAGATACTTTTCTTGCAACAAAATTAAAAAATCTCAAGAGCCCACATTGCCACTTCAACCACACAGCTCAAAGGGAGCCTTTGAACATTGTATCACAACTTGCCAGATTCTTATGGTACACCTACACAGCTAAATCACAGAAGTCTTCCCATCGCTTATTTGATATTTCATCACACAACTGAATCCTGGGTTTACTATCCTCTCTAAAAAAACCCTAGTTACTCTTTTGTGGACACTTTATAAAGTGTAATCTGTGCCCAATGGCAGTAGAAACAAAGACCATGTGATGTGCTCGAACTATGTCCCAAGTTCTGCAGGGTTAAGCACATGCTCCTTAGCCAGGGATTGCAGCAGCCTGAGTATCACACATCAAAATGCTGCTCTGAAAGGCAGCCACACATTCCCCACGCAGGACCCAGAGAAGAACCAATAACAGGTACCATGCTGTTGCCAGCCAGCCAGCCAGTTCTGGAGAAGCTAATCCTAAAAAAAGTGGTTATCAAGATCCTTGGTGTTCTTCTATTTAGCAGTAGATGTAGCCTTAGTGTCTAAAAAAAAATTTTAAAAGTCTTAGAGCTAGCACTTTGAGGATGTGGACCCTGGCAGCGGGAGGAAATACAGAAAAGGAGAGTGTTTTGCCCTATAACAAAGGGGGTACCTTGACAATAAAATTAAGATCAGCTCTGCACCCACAAAAATGAGTTGAAAGTCCTTTAATTCTGCTGCCAAATTATGTAGGAGGATTGAGAAACTTACAGGCTAGAAGATGTTATTTCCTGGGAAAGGTTTCTCTTTGCTCAGTTCTCATTTTGCTTATTTGATGAGCTTTATAACCAAGTTGGGCAGGCCTGGATAGAAGATATTTAGGGGTCCTGCTGAGTCAGCTGCTTGGAGGCCTAAATACACTAAAGTTTTGATGAGCTTGAGTAAGGGTGTCTGTAAAACCCTTAGAAGGGTGGGGTATTCCCAACAGGATCCTCAGAAGTTGGTGACTACTACCCTGTAGGCTATGTATGGACATTCTTTATGAAATCTCCTTTGCCTGACTCCTCAACTTTCACATCAAGAGACTTATAATTGCAGCCTTTAGGCCATTAAACTAATTAAAATACACAGTGTTCAGGATGGAAAGGCAGCTGATCTGGCTTCTGTAAAGATGTCAAAAAAAAAAAACCCTACCTTTCCTCTGAGTCTGAATAAAATCAAATTATACACAGAGTAGATTAGATTAGAGAAGATCTGTTTCTTAAAGTATCTTATCTGTTCTTTTCTCATGCTATTCAGTCAAAGCAGGCAGATTCACTGAATACTGTTTATATCTCTGAGCCTCATGCTTGCATAGGGATCAAATTCTGATCCTATAAATGTTTCATTTTCTTCATTCGCTCATTCCAACAATGATATATATAATCTTCATCTGACTCCAAAGCAGAGATTTTAGCAAAAAGAGCAAGTAAACTGGGATGGATGTATAAGTGCATTAATGGCTCCTGCTAAGTCTCAGTGATCCTCTTACAGGTACACAGGCTATAATGGATCACAAGTAGACACGGTAATGCAAAGAGCTTCCTGCATAGCTCACCCTCATGGCAGAACAGAAGCAGTGCTCACTGACAAGATCAGGCAACTGAGCCTTTTTCAAAAATGCCTTAGTTGCTCAGAAGCTGCCATGGTTCTAGTGGGCATGAGGGAAATGAAAGTTCATGTTCAGAGGAGCTCAGTGCTTGAGGACTGCCTCAGAAGGAAACGTGAGAAAGCACCCAGCCCTGTTCCCAGCCCAAAGGCTACACTTCCATGTTATGTGAGAACCACTGGGTTTCTGGGAAGAGGCAGTGCATTTTAGTTCTCACCTGAGAGTCAGAAGTCACAAGAGTCAGAAGCTGCAGGCAAGTTTTCAGTCTCACACATCAAGGTGAAGGGTGCACATGGGTTTACTGCTTTTTTCTGAATATATGGGTTGATATTACTGCAAACTGAGCATCCCTTGTATCATTAAGCAGCCACTGCTATTACAACAGCAGTTCTATGCATGTCAGCCTCTCTAGTCCTTTTCTCTTCTATTACATACATGGGGTTATTTTTTCCAGGACATGCTGTCATCTTGTGGAAACACAGCACGGGAAGTTATGAAACTCTTGAATAAGACATTCTCATGCCACTGGAAAGAGCAAACTCAAGAATATGAAATAAAAATTAGTTCCTCCTTGCCCTTTTGATAGGGAACATCTCTCAAGAAGTGAAAATCTAGACAAGTGTTGTTGTGTTATCTCCTGCTTAAGAGGCAGCTTACAAGCCATCTCAAGCAGCCTGTAAATTGAAAATATTACAAGTGAATCACAGTTGCATCACTTTTCCATGTAACAATTTACCACCTTTTTATCTTTCTAGGCACACACACACAGAGACAGAGGTTCCTGCATTGCCCTGGGTTCACTTAGTTCTTTTAAATTTTCTGGTTAACTAGACAGGCATTTGAGTATAAAATAGAGACAATAAATATTAAATAATAGGGACTCAATTGTTTTAGTTCTTTTAGAAAATGTTATCTTGCCTTAGCTTTATACGCTGTGTTTTTATCATTCTACTACACTGAGTATGTTTGCTTGGCTATTGTTATTGAGCTTTCTTTCATTAATTTCTGAAAACTAAATGCATTTAATATTTATGTAAACATTTCTAAAATTATAAATTTTAGAAAAAATGTGGGGTTTTTTTAAAGAAGATCTTTCAGTCAAAATAAGTTCATTGAGAGGTAGCCCTATATATTCATACAGAGAAAAACTCACTTATAAAAATATCACAGCTTTAAGTGTACTATCTTTTTGATAGCAGGCTTCTAATTAGGTAATATTTGCTATGCATATGTCTAAGACCTTTCAGAACTATAAACAAAACCTTTACTGCTGTGGGTTCAAACATTTTACTCTCACTCATGAAATTTGCACATCATTTGAAAATGCAGTGGGTGGCTTCATATTTTGTACTGAAGAGGACAGAATACCAAAATTGCCAGAAGCAAGCAAATTATTTGTGGCAGTGCATATTTATTCAAGGTCAGCCACCTGAAGCAACTGGGAGGTTAAGAAAACTGATGTCCCTGACAGGGACATATTAGTGAACATTCTACAGTTTAATTCATTTGCTTCCCCTGAATCCTGCCTTATCAGCTCCACAGCTGCTGGATGCTCACAAAACCCTCACCTAACTTCTAAGTAAACAGTGCTCATGGCTGCTGCTTAAATTTTGGATTTTTTTCCCTCTATAATATGGAAAAAGGAACTTTAATAACAGGAACTTTTTCACTCTATGATGGGGAAAAGACAGTAAAAATGTGGAAAAAGAGAATAAATTCAATGCATGTAGGACAGAAAGATGGAAGAAAGGGATAAATGTCAGAAATGTCATTTTGTTGTACTCTGAGGACTCATGAGCATCTGATGTTAGCTCAGAGATAAATACCCACCTCAAGGCTACCTTCTTTGTCAGCAATATTTTGCACCTTACACAGACCTTAAGAACACTGAAATCAATTAATTGCAAGATAAATTTGAGTGGTGAGGATGAATAAATCTTTGATTTCCTCAGTTAACACCATACCTCTTTGAATTTATCTAGTCTATATATGTATATCAGAACAGTAAAGAGTGAAGAGACCTTTTCTTCCTCTTCTTAGTGCCTCCTAGTGTAAAATTCATTTGAATGCCAGAGGAAAATTTGTTTGGATTTCTGAAAATGTGAGAAGGGAAAGAAAGCCATACCAACTCATGCAATTATAGCAGTAATCATGTAAAACACTAAGAAAACTAACATGATTCATCAACCTGAATCCAAAACAAGAAAAGGAAACCTTAACTTTTAAGAAGTGGCATTACAGTAACTTGTAGAGACCTCTGCAATGGTATGGAATTGTATCAGGATCCTGTGAAGGCTGAACAAATGTAATACATGATAGCAGTCCATTCCAACCCACCTCAAAGCTCAAAATCATCTCATAAAATAGCATTAGCATTTCCACAGACAAACCTGGCAGGCAACTTAGATAAACATTTTCACTGGCAGAAAAACATTTTCAGCAAATTGCTACATGTTCCTCAAAACACTTTTTTTCATTAGAAAGCAGAAAATTTGAAGCATTTTTCCCTTGAAGATAACATTGCATAAGACTCTATTTGCAATTCTCTCTGAATCCTGCCTGCAGGGTGAAAGCCCACAGTGCTAAGGAGTCACATCAGATGTCCAATGTCACACAACGTATGTTTAAATAACCTAAGCCTTGGGACAACTTAAAACTACAGAGCAGTGGAATCAATGAGAAGAAAGCTGATTTGTTCTGACTGTAAGGCAGGAATAAGTTGACCCATCATAGAGAGTGACTGATCCCTCCTGGTTTCCTTTGGAGCACCTTCTTCCATTTGATGTTCAGATGCCAACCATGATCACCTCTATCAGTATAAAAAAAAATTCACTGCCTTCAGAAAGCCTAAGAATACACACACTAGAAAATTTCTCACTGTATTACTTACTTTTTAATAAAATTCTTTTTATAAAATATAACTTAAAAGCAACAGAAAAGGCACACTGTCCTTGTGTAAAATCTCTGTTAAGGAAATCCCTTAAAAGCAGTGTTCTATTGCAGCCTCCAAGCAAGTAAATATATTAGTAAAGAAAAATCAAGTAGCAAAATATAACAATCCAGTAATTTCATTAGTACTGTGATTTGGCCAGATCATTCATTTGTATTGTGATTACATATTGAAGCTGTTAAACTACAGAGACATTTCCCAGTTGCGTCTGTTTGCTGTCTTATCTGATTCAAAAGATGCCCCAAGCCATGTCCCTGAGCTCTGTCAGGCAGACCACTTCAGCTCCTGCACTAAACTCAATTCTGTGCTGGCCCAAAGGGGCAGAGAATGGGCACCAATATTGTTGGATGTGCAACCAAACACAGTCTTCCCTTTAGAGTTGTATGGGGAAGGTACTTCTGCTGCCCCCTCCTCCTCTTGCTGTATGGAGGGTGCATATGTGTTTTCTTTTCCCAATCCCCACTCCTGATTTGGCACCATTTTAAATTCTGAATAGCTGGATACAAGCTCAGGTCAATCCAAGCCATCACAGTCCTTTGACTGCCCTCCCCAGTTCTCCTGCCCAACACAGACATGGAAGAGCTAGTGGCAGTACAGGAGTTCTGGGAACACAGACAGACTGGCGATGAAAAAGACCCTCAGATTAAATGCTGATTTATATTCCAGTAGTAATAGAGGGCTAATTTAGACAAGCCCTCATTTCTCTTTATATTATGCCACAATTTCATTTGTAGGCATACATTTCTTTCTCTCTGGCTCAGCAAAGCAAGTCAGACCTGCATGGCAAAGAGCCACTGTATGCACCTGAACTTTTTAAGGGCCGTGTAATCTGGAAAGTCAGATTTTTCTCTATCTGTACCTAAGGCTCTTTGTAAGCTCTGTTTTTTCTCTCATATTAATAAGATTGTAAAGACTTCATGGAGTGAGATAAAAACATTTTAACATTTTCTTAACATCAATTTGATAAGAAAATAGAAGATAATAAATGCACAAGCTCTCTTAGGAAAGTAATTTTAAAAGGATACTACAAAAGAATTCCCTTTATCCACATGCCAGGCACTACTACCTTGTGAAAATCAAATTGTATATCGGACTAAGCAAAGATCTCCCTTTGTCAAACACAAACTTTGGCTTAGGTTAAACTTTGGTAGGCAGGGATTTCATAAGTATATAATTTCTCATCAATTATATATTTTTTATAACATTCTCAATTTCAATTTGCATTTTCTTAAAACTGTTTTTGATTTTTAGGAAAGAACTACCAAATACAACTTTCCACAGTAAAATGACACTGTTTAAAATACTATAATGTATCCTCACCTTGTAAATACCTGCCTGGCCTACTGCCTCAGCAACAAGCAACAAACTGCACAAAGGTAAACAAACTTTACCACTTAAAGGGTCGGTTTTGAACTTTACCCACTGAAGGTAAAATATTACTTGAACTCCTCACACGAGTGCTACTGAACTATAGACTAATTTCCTGACTTAGGCTGTACTACATCTAACTTAGCTCAGGTGTTTAAAATTAGCCATTCATATTTTTGCATCAGATATTAATTATTCATTTGGTAAAACACAGGTGTCTATTTTGGTATGGCAACTACCACCTTCTAGAGTTGTCCTTTCCTCTTTAGTGATTGTAAAAATGCCTTAGGAGAAATAGCTCACATTTGGCCTTACAGATTTCAAAAATCAAGCAAAATGGATTCCACTCATAGGCTTTATGTTTTCTTGAAGCCGTAGAATAAACCCAGGGAGCAAAACATTTCCTCTCTGCTTCACCAAGATTTCAGCTTATCTGCATTAGAGTTCAGGTACTAAAATGCACAAGAGCAAAATAAATATCTCAAGTGTCTCCCTTACTATTGCTAAACCAACAGAAAAAATATTTTCAGAAATTTTTACCTGTTATGAATTATGTCCTTCTATGAATAAGCTTCTTTAAAAAACCAATAAACACTCAATTTTCTCAGCATTTTGATAAAATAAGAGGAAAAACACAAGTCCCATGGAGTTCAGTTTTTATGCAACACTTGAGATGTTTCATTTTTACAACCCACATAGGCTTGTTTGAAGTAATTTCTTGAAAACATTTTGATATTCTTGCTAAGTTTTCAGTTTACACAAAGCAAATTACAAAATATTTTATATACCCCACAAGAACAAAAAAGTTATATGTATATGTATGTAAATGTACTTATTTAGCATTCTCTTGTACATGTGAATGCAAAACATCCAGATCATCTGGGAACCAAAGGCATGAAAAATTTTGGAACTGGCCCCATCATAACTATTTGCTACTGAAAACAGACATCAACAGGCTTTGAATAACTAACTAGAGCTGAGACTCTTCTTTCTTAGAGCTAGACCAGAATAATGATTATTTTTTGTTTTAGAAAACAAACGAGTCTTAGAAAAAATCAAGTTCTTGTCTGAAAAAGTGATACTGTCAACTACAGCAAGAACAGATGCATCAGCACAGGTGATATATTAGAGGCAGAAATGTGAAAACCTCCCCAGAAGTGCTGATAATTTATCTCAGCAATGGCTCAGATAAAATATTTCTGAGAACAGAGATTCACTCACCACATCAGCGTTATCCTTGGCCTCAGCATTTGAGAACAAAAGCAGAGTTTTATACATCTATAACCAAAGTGTACCAATTAGGGTCCAAATTTAAAAATTCAGGAATGACAAACTAAGGGAAATAAAATAGAACAACTCTGCTGCAGCTAAGTTCTTGAAAACGTCAGATTTTCAGTGTGAGTTACTTAATTCAAAAGTTGTGATATCATCAGAACTTGTAGCCAAGTCTAAAAATCTCCTATTTATTTGCAGGAAGCTGTTCACTTTCTGACCTGCCATATGAACGACACTTTCAGTGCTGTTGCTCCCTGTCCAGATGCTAAGCAAAACTGGCAAATTTCTGTCTGGCTCACCTCATCAAGCCCTATCCTGCAAGACACAAGACAAATATCACAGAGTACATGTGCTCTGCACACACCTCTCTTTCCACCTGGACAATACAATAATACAACAGCCAAAGGAGTTCATGAGAGCATCCTGAGTGTTTCCCAGGATGGTCAGTACAGTAGCAGGAGCCCTGGCCACATGGCCACATGTCCAGAAAACCATAGTCAAATGTCTATTACATAAATATGGACCAAAGCCACAGTGCACAAGCATAGACTTCCCTTTCTGAGATGCATGTGTATGCACTGAACAGGCTGTTTGCTGGGGGATGTGGTAAAATCGATGCATTTTTTTGAGTATCAGACATTCTACTCAAGCCCAGATCAACTAAATGGCACGTACATAGTTACTGTTATCCCAGATTAAACAGGCTCATTCTGCAAAGGACTAGAGTATGCTCCTGAATTTATGGCACCATTATATTTTCAATTCTTTGCAGTGCTAAAATGGACCTTGACATAATTTTATACTGTTGAAAGCTACAGCATAACTTCAGTTGTTTATGTCTGCTGAGGATGTCACCCTTTCCACCCAGGAAGGCGAAGAGAGGACCATGGAGTTTCTTTTCTCTAGGACTTCATAACAGTACCCTTTGCAATCTTGTTCTGGTGATAAAATCTGCTGTGGAGCCTGTGAAGGTACTAGGCAAAAATCTCTCCTGAAAGATTCAGCTCCAAAATACATTGTAATTTTAACTACTTTCTTCCAAACTAAGTATCAGATAGAGAAAAATAAATTGAAATATTGTGGATTTACATAAGACACATGAAGCACATGGAAGCATGTGAATTAATAGAAAAAAAAGGCAAGAAATTATTTATTCCAAAACAGAAATTTTATTAAAAACATTTTAAAAATTTGGAATTCGCCATATCCTTGGTGTTATTGTACCTCATCAGAGAGTGACACTCCATAAAAATAAATTTACAAATTAGTTGTACAAAAAAAACTCTATAACTTTTGAATTTTTAGTAAGGATATTAAAAGAAAGGACATGTAAACAACCTTGCAAGCTTACTTAAGAAATGGAAGGCATACATAACTTTCAACTCAACCACTCCTGAATTTTGAAGGATATAAAAAAATAAAGGTTTTTACTGATACTAAGCTTAAAGTTAGAAAAGTAAAAGATGATTTCTTTCAGGAATTTTTTGATGATTGAATCACTTCCTATCCCTTTAAAGCACCTTCCTTAGCAATTGGTGAGTGTCTATCTTTAGCACTTGAGTATAACTACCTTTAAATCATCAGATTCAATTAGTGGTAACATGTAACCTAAAGAGCAAACTTAAATCAGATAAAGAGGATAAGAGGTAGCACAAAGTGGTTTAGAGTGAAAAAGAACTACATGCATTCAACTATGAAATAGCTTCTTCTCTTGGGGAGTAAGTCAGTGTCGTACAGATGTTCAAAGATTACTAAAGCCATTTTTGTGAAAAGAGTTGATTTAAGAAAAAATGAAAAAAATTAAATTAAATGTTAGGATTAAATCAGGAAGAAGCACATGTATGTATCTTTCCAGAAAAAAATACCTAGTATCTAGTCATAAAGTAGTCTGGCAAGAGAAAAGATAAAAACCTCTTTTTCTAGGGGTTTGAAAACAAAAGTCAGTATTATTTTATTAATAAAGTCATAATAAAGTAATTCCCCATGGAAATACAGGAAATGATCTTGTGTTTCCCAGACACAAGCATGATAGAGCTTCCCATCCTTGCAGTCACAGTAGGATGCTGTTCTGTGTGACGGGGCCATACTCCCCTACCAATGCTGTTTGACAAAGGCAGAAATACCAGAGACTGCTGCAAATCATACTGTTCTCACCTTTCAGCACTTCTTCCAGCAGTTCTGGTGCCTGAAATGACAGTGTTCACTGCTTTCTTCTATGCCAGACCCACCTGGGGATACCTAGAGACATGGCTTTTCTAAGGAATGGCTTTGCTCTGGCTTCACATCCACAGGGCACAGGGAAGCACAGGAAAATGACCATGGCAGGCAATTCCCTACCTTAACACCCATATCAGGAGCTAAACATGCCTCTTTGCAATCTTTTTATTAAACAATTTCACAGGTTGCCTAGATACAGTCTCCCATAACTGTATGACATGGAATGAGGTCAGCTGAATGATCAGGACTGTTATTTGCCTTTTAATCTCCTGTCAGTCAACACATTGCAATATATGAGCTAATAGACCCTTCAAACTTCATATATATGCCTCAGCTACCTCAGAAGATGATCAATTATATGGTATCCATTCAATTATTTTCTTGACAAAAACACTAATCTTTTAAGAGTTTCAACAGAGATTAATGTGAAAAATTTTACTATTTCTGAAAAGTTGCTCAGTTCATATCTGTAATCTTAGTGTTATCTGCAGACCACAGAAGCAGTAAAGGCCAGTAAAATGTTATCTGTTCTTTCTTTTCCTGTAAGTCCAAAGTGTTTTGGTATAAAGATCATGCAGTTCAATGTGCCTTTTCCATAATTACAAAATGACTATATGTTAGGCAAAGACACTAAATGTTTTAAACCTCTATACTTATTTATTTATAGAGAAGTCAACAGCTGAAGAGGATTTCTCTGGTTCTCTCGTGGTGTTTTGGAGTGCATGAACAAATATCTGAGCTGCTCCCTCACAAAACAGCGGTGAGAACTCGGCTGGAGGACTCATCACGCACGGTCAGGTGGAGCAGATGTGCCACGCACAGAAGTCACCAGCACAGCAGGACTCTCCCTGTGCTTGGGAGGCAGAATCAAGAAGAAACTAAGCTTGCAAGTACATTGAAATAGGACTGCTGGAAGCTTTTGCATCAACAGTTTGTTTGCTAGACTGTGCTAAACTTTCAGCTTGCACTGTGGTTTCTAGTAACATTTTCATAAGTTATCTCTCCAGGAGTATTTGAGGCCCTCCACTGTCACAGAATTACTGTGTTGATTGCTGTCAGCCCTGCTACCAGCCTTGTTGCATTACCAGATTTTGAATCCTTCAAAATATCTTCTGAGATGATGAAAATCATCTGGAAGAACAAGATGAGAAACACTACATGAATGTTTTCGCTACCTGAAAACAGCTGGTAGGTGTTTTCCCAGAATCAGTTTATTTCCAAACTTTCTGGAACTGCTTCCAGACCTGGAAGATCATACATGTCCATTTTTTCCAGAGATAAGTGGATGCTTGCAGTATCACATACAAGAAAAACAAATGAGCACAAAAGGATTTGAAAATGGGCAGAACCACTTTTGCATTACCAATGGGTTTTTCTACTTGCTTAAATGCCTTCTGTCAAAGTGTCACAAAACTATTATTATAAATCCCTTGTCTCTCTCCTTTCTCCCTGCCATTTACACATCACCACCTCACATACATAAATCTGTACAGCTCAGCCAGTCTGCAGCAATTATTGTCCAAGCCTTTTTTGCCTTTCTCTAGTAGATCCCATTGTATTTAACATTTGGTTTCTTCAACATACATTTTTAACACCAAAGAAATATTGTTTTTGTAAAAATGTGAAGCCATTCAGGTATTATGGAAAATACAAAAAGACCTCAAGAAGCTAAAACATCCTGTGAAGAAACAAAGGTAAAATATTAAGAAAACACAGAGAAAAATAGAATGCCTTGTAGAAAAGAACCCAACAGAAGTGTTCAACAATACAGTTCTGACACTTCCTACTTGACCAGATAATGTGCCTCACCAGATGATGGGAATAATTCTTCCATCCCACACCTGATGTAACCAAGGTATTAAATTATTATGATTATTAAATGTTTTACCATCATTATCCTTATTATTATTATGATAAGGAATTAAGTAAAATGTGGGTAGTAGGGGATATACAGGCTGTCTGTAGTGGTATGTGCCTGGTCGCAGGATGAAGCTCAGGGTCTGAGAAATGCCAGGGAATGTTTTTGCTGTGGTGGGATTTTTCCACCTACCTCTTTTAAAATTGTTCTCCAACATAATCAAACAGTTATTTTGTTTTCTTTGTTGGCTTGTTTTCTGGAGTTGGGTAAACTTGTGACAGACTCTCTTCCCATGCAAGGGAATAGAAGTAGAAATCTCCCATTACCACCTTAATGCCAATGTCTGTCCTTTGCATTTACCTTCTCTTGGGTCTAGGGAGGAAAACCAGTGATGCAAACACACACTCATCCTTCCTGGACATGATAAGAAACCTCTGGGCTTATGTGACAAAAGGTTCTTCTTCTACTATGAGATTGTGTTTGCTTGGAAAAAAAGAAAAAAAAGGGAAAAAAAAAAAAAAAAAAGATGAAAAATGAAAAATGAAAACCAACCTCAAAACACCCAAGCCCCACATTTTTTTGAAATATCTCTTTTTTTCTTTGGGTTTTAGGGCAATTGGTGGAGATTATCTTTATGAAATCACCCGTCTTCTTCTTCTCCTTTCTGGGCTTTTTCTGCTGCTCCATTTAAAGAGAATCTAAGTAGGTGTAAATGTGATGCATACAAGACACCATCACAGAGGATAAGCATACACTTAGAATTTTGCTGAGCCAATAGACAGTCCCAGGCTAAGAAACAACTCAAATGCCCTGTGGACTGTGTGTTTATGTAGGCTATCACTGTTTGAGTCAAGGCTCAATTTTAGGAAGCACTAACCCCTAGTGTATGGAGAAAAAAGATCTGTCTTGCTACTTCTTTCAGTTCTTAATAATTATCATAATTCCAAGCAAGCTCCCAATTAGTGTGAGCTAAATATTCAACCCTTCCCTTCATGGTTTCCTAAATGAGAATCTCTTAGTCTAAATAAACATAATATTTAATTTCATTTAAATACAGACGTGATTCAGAGCTTGCTTTTAAAATTATTCCCATGATCAAATATTTCATGCCAGATCTTTATCTGGCTGTTACATTAATCTAAAAGAGGTGTTTTAAAAAGAAAAAGGTCTCTCTTTCATGGGTTCTTGGTAAATTTATTTTTTTGTTTTAATATAGTGTTATGGCCAGTATGTGGAGAGCTTTTAAACTGATTATATAACCCACAGAAAGATCCATTCACTCCTTAGTCATCACTAACACTATGAAGTGAGCAGCTGCAATCCACACACCCATTTTTGCTTTTATCATGAAAACAGAATGAAATTTATCAGTTATCAAACACAATGCCTTCTCCGTATGAATAAATTATCTTGCTGTTATAACTTACAAAATGTTCCCATCTCTATTCATACCAAATGCATCAAATCATTCGGATGACAGAACGCTACAAAAATTATCTGAACTGTCAGGAAGCTGCGATGACTTATTGTATAAAAATTATTCCAATTTTTACCAACTCAAAACAGAAGCAAAAATGGAAAAAAGAGAAGCCTTTCAAGAATATTGGTCATATATAGTTCAGAGTGAATCATCACTGACTAAATCATGTTTGTTCTTTCTAAGGAATCAATGATTTGCATCTTAATGACACTTGACAGGGAAGTCATGATCCCTTCCTTCACTCAAATCTCCCCCCGAAAAGCACTGTATGAAATTTTGAAAGTATCAATAACTTCAACAAATTAATTTACAATAACAAATATTTTCTTACATTTTGAACTCAGATAATGTCATCCACCACAAAATGATGGAAAGCCTGAATGATTAAATTCACATGTGATTATTTTTGCTTGTCATTTTTGCTTGTCTGTGACAAGCTACAATCCAGCTGAAAGGAGCTACATGGATGGGGAAGAGGTATACTGAGCATACTGATAGATCTGGAACCTAGAAGAGGACTTTAACCTGTTTTTTATGATCCTGCAACTGAAATTTGGTCACGTGTGTCCGATAAATATTTACATAATTGAAAAGAATATCTAAATCTATTAAAAAACCCACTTTTTTTTTTGTCCATTTTAATGATTATAATGCCAGTTCAAGGTGTATGTTCACACAGAATACAGTATCTTTTCAAAAAGACTTCTCATAAAATAAAATTGCAGTTTCTTAAACCTGTAAAAGAAGGTTAAAACATTCTTTTTTCTTTTCTGGAGACAGCAACTTCTTCCTTGTCAACTACAAAAACTTGAAGCAGTTTTCACTAGAGCTGAGTCAACACAGATTGAGCTGAAGCATCTGGTCCTATGAAAGCTGCTGTGAGAGTTTGCAGAATTTTAAATCTTATTTCAGGAGCATCGTGGTGACACTGTAATTATCACACTGCACTACTAAATAGGCTTGAGCTCCATTTTAAACACACAGAGCTTGTGCTCCAGCACAGCCCAGAAACAGTAAGATAGGCCTGTCTGGTGGTGTGACTATTCCAGGAATGTCTCCTACAGCAGCACCCTCAGAGCTCTTCAGTTAACAACAAAAGGAATCATGAAATAGGCAATCATTAAATTACTCTTTTGAGGAAAAATAAAATCTTTCTAACCCCTAAATTAAAGTTTGCCTTATTCCTCAAAGTGTTGATGTGGAATTTTCCAGTCACAGAGGTGGATCCCCAGCATGTAGGCTACTGTCACAGCACTGAAGGCCATAGCTGAGGGACCAGCCCAGTTACTGTTGTTACTTTCTAATCTCTGCTGTGTGATTGCTTTATACTTTTTATATACCTTTTAACCACAATTCATTTAATTACTGATATCCATTTGAACTGTTGATCTACATGAGTTTCTTGCAGTACAAATATTTCATTTGCTTTTCTTTTAGTTGTCCAATGCATCTCAGTAATCAGAGCTTTCAATTTACCTTTTTCAGCCCTTTGCATTCTTTACTCTCCATATCCTTTCTGAATTGAGTGGTCACAATCTTTTAAATCATTTTTTTCCCTTCATGACTTCTCTCCTTTAAAGTATTTCAAATTTTTTTTAAACGTTTTCATCATTGATCTTCAGTCATAGTCTTAACAGCGGAGAAAACCCCCTCACTGTCAGTAGAATAATATTAATTGACACAGAGCACAGAATCCTCCACATTGTTCCCAGGAAGAGGAAAAAAAAGGCCTCACTGATTTGCCCCACATACAACAAGGTCCCATGTACCTCCTCTTTCAGGCTCCACATAAGGAAGTTGGCACTGAAATGGAATCGCACAGAGAAAGTATGGCACCTTTGTAGACCTTTGTGTGGCACCAGCTGACTGAAAAGTTTCAACCTTGCTGCATGCACTCTACACAAACCACAGCCTTTGCATTTCACTTAAAAATGTTAAAATAAAAATACCAGCAAATGTGTTAAAATTGGAAGGAATTCATTCCAATGCCTTTGACCTTATGATCCATGACACACATCACCTATAATCAAGTTATAAGATGTACTCATTCTGCCTATAATTTCCTAAGTAACATCTTGAAGTAGACATCATCATCTTTTTGATATGAACTTACAACATGACCTTCATTCCCTTAATGTAAGCCCTAGAAATTTTCTAGGGACAGCAGCAGACAGAACATACCACTGACAGAAAAAAGGAACAATATTTGACCTTTCTGTTGTTATTAATAAAAAAAACAGCATGCCATTTCCTCAGCATAGCACACTGAAAGAAAATATCTTTCTGCACTTTCCAAAGCCAGGGTCTTCCTTCCCTTCCCTTCCCTTCCCTTCCCTTCCCTTCCCTTCCCTTCCCTTNGGTGAGGCAGCCGAGTGCGGTCTATTAACCACCTCACTCCAGCACCTTCCCACTCCCCAGCACAGGGGCAAAGCCTCTGCCCCTCCTCCTTCCCTTCCCTTCCCTTCCCTTCCCTTCCCTTCCCTTCCCTTCCCTTCCCATTTTGTATGTCTATTGACTTCTATTTTGTATGTCTTGTATGCATAATTCCATCTTGTACCTATATAATTCCATTTTGTATCTGTATAATTCCCCAGTAGTTTATTCTAGGGCATGTTTAAAAATCTGTGTGGCTGTTCTGCTGTTGCACCATTATTTTAAAACTCTTTAATTTGCCAAGCACACCTTATTTTTCCTTATACTCTGACAGTTTTCTGAAGTGATTGTCTCCTGAGTAATCATGGAATTACCTTAAGGAGTGTTTCTGCTGCATCAACCTTAACCCTGTTTCCTTTGATCAGACATTATCCAAACTGAAAATAAGACAGCTAAAAATCATTCCAGATGATCACAAATGACAAGACAACATACAAAATTGGGTCTTACAAAATGACAGACAAAACTTTAGTGGGTCTGTTCTGCCCATACATAGATAACTCAACTGACAGGAAGGAGGTAAAGTGAGGCATCACCTGGACCTCTGCTACTCTAGTGTATGGTTTATCCATGAAAAAAACAGGAACACATTGCCCTGGTAGTGGTAAAGAAAGGTGGGAAATTTCCTTGATCCACTGAGGTTGAAGATGTAGTACCTTAAATAAAGATGTCCTGTAATACCAATCTGTGCAAAAGATAAGCTTTTTCATTAAACATCTTCGTTTGTCTGCTATTATACAAAAGGAGTTCAAATATGGAACCAGTGGCCCAGAGAGGTTACTGGCATCCTTGGAAATATTCAACACAGACCCTGAGGAAGCTTATCTTGTCAGGCCCACTTTGAGCAGAAATTGAACCAGATGAATTCCAGAGGAATTCCAAAACCATGAATTACCCCATGATTCTGTAATGTGTATCTTAAATGCTTCATTTTGGATGCATTGAAAGGCAGGCCTGCCATAGACTTTGGGACAATCACAGTATTTCTTAAATTTCAAAATAATATCTTCTTATTGCCTACATGAATTTGTTTTGTATTTCCCATTGAGTGTATTTAAATATCTGACCATCTTTCATGTTATATCCATGCAGCAGAGCTTCAACTCACAGAAGTCTTTGTTAAACTGGAACATGTTTTGAGTATGGAGACAAAAAAGACATGGCTAAAAGATTACTTGAAAAAAGAATAGGTCTGGTATTCATTTGTAAAGGAGAAAGGAGAACTGAGTTTTTAAAACCTAAGACTAAATAAGGCTAATTCAGAACTATGAACTTCATATTCAAAGAGAAATCTAAAATACAAAGCCAAGATTCTAATTTAAAGAAATGAGGACATCATATAAAGTATCTAGATTTTAATGTGACCAGGCCTCTCTAATGATTCATTGGTTACAGCTAGAAATTATTTGGAAAAGCCGTTGCAACATGAGCTTGCATGCAAAATGTAAAATGCAAAATGCAAAATGCAAAATGCAAGTAGTAGGAGTTGTCATTAATCACTTTTCATGAAACTGGCAAGGCCATCTAGACACAGGAGACACCTATGGCAAACACTATTACTATGAAGCTTTAAAAAAGTGAAGTGAGGAGGCTTTTAGTCAAGCAAATACCACCCCCTAAATCTGTCTATAACAAGGACTGATTTTCTCCTCTATGTTTCTCATCAGAGTATACATTAGTGGGAAGAAATTACAGTACTGTGCAGATGGTTCCTCCCTGCCAAAATGAAGGCATTTAGGGGAGAAGAAAATAGAAGTTGCCTACTAAGGCATTTGTTTCCTTCTAGTAGTTTTACATAAAGGTAGGAAAAATACTTATATAACAGATAATCCACCAAGAAAAGTACAAAGTACAGGTGTGCACACATCTTTGTTATCACAAATTTAATGTTGTGTTTTTAATTAGAGGTGATAACACAGCCAAAACCTATTTTAATGACTGAGACAAAAAGCCTCCTAGCTCTGAGTGTTGTATTCTAAAGTGATGACACCACTAAAGTGATGGGTTCATCTACCCAGCTGATAAACAAGAAAGAAACCTAGATGGGCTTATTTTCCCTAGAAATGTTTGCAAAGAAATGGTTTTCTGACAAGTGTTTTATCAACTTTCTAAAATAGGAAATTAGAAATACCCCTTATTAAATAAGGCTATGTTCTAGAAGTGAGGTCAGAAGAAATGTGAGCGTCTGTTGAAGAGCTTGTAGGGAAATGTCACTTTAAAACCCTGTAACATGTAAGATACATTAAACAAGATGAAAGACAACAAATGTGTTTAATTTTAACATGCCTAATCTTTCAGGCCAAAAAGCCTACTTCGGCTTCTAGGGTGGATTTTTTGTTATGCGTGTGGGCAGACAAGTCAAATCACTTATAATTTTCTTTAAAATTCTCTCCTAGCTTCTAATTCAAAACTCTAAATGAAGCAAAGACTTGGATTTAAATAAAGCAAATTTTGTGTCTCCTGAGAAATCTGCATTTCCAAAGCAGAATGTAGGGTAAACTCTCAGGTTAGTGATATCCAAAAGGAAAAGGGGAGTTACAGAAAGGGAGGCAGGCTATACAAGAGGAAAATTCCTCTGTTACTAGTATCAATTCCTTCATTCCTTCCTTTCAATGACTAAGACTATGGCAATGCATCCATTTTTATGGTAGGATACCAGCCTACAAAAAAAAAAAAAAAAAAAAAAAAAAAAAAAAAAAAAAAAAAAAAAAAAAAAAAAAAAAAAAAAGAAAAAGAAACACACAAAACCTAGGAGAGGTTATTCACAGCATTAGCTAAAAAGACAGCATACAGACCCTTGCCTAGCATGGTCAATGATAAAACAGTCCTTTTTCTGGGCATTAAGTGATGTCTGGTGACTCAAGGAGAATTCCAATTTAGAAAAGCTACTAAAATAAATAATTTCATTATATCATATGCATGTTTTCCAGAAAGGTACTGTGTCTAGATTTGAAGACATAAGGAAGCAGAAAATACAGTTCTTAATAATTTGTTCCATCTATCAGGCATTGTTATTATTAACAAAATTATGTTCATTTTGGACTTTGTCCATTTTCAGCTACCAGATATTACTTTCTCCTATGCCTTTGAATCATGGAATAGAATCATAGAACGGTTTGGGTTGGAAGGGACCACAAAGGTCCTCTAGTTCAAACCTCCATGCATGGACAGGGACACCTGCTAGACCAGCTTGCTCATCCTGGCCTTAAATGTCTCAAGGGATAGGGCATACAAAATTTCTCTGGGCAGCCTGTTTCAGTGCCTTGCCATTCTCACAGGAAAGAATTTTTTCCTAATATCTGATTTCAGTTTAAAGCTATTCCAATTATCCTATCACCACATACCCTTGTAAAAAGTTCCTCCCCATCTTTCTTTCAGGCTCTCTTCAGGTACTGGAAGCTTGCAATTAGGTCACTCCAAAAATCTTTTGCAGGCTGTAACAATTCAAATCCCCTCAACCCTTCATCACAGGAGAGGTGCTCCATCATATTGGTGGCCTCCTCTGGACTTTCTCCAGCAGCTCCATATCCTTCCTGTTCTCAAAACCCCAGAGCTGGATGCAGCATTGAAGGTGGGGTCTCACCAGAGCAGGGCAGAGGTGCAGAATCCCCTCCCTTGCACTGCTGCTTTTGGAAACCTACCTTTCTGCAGAGTCTTCCTTCCTGTAAATATGGTCTCCATCCTATGTCCTAGTGTATATTTGCTCTAGCAGACAGACTTTCCCAAACAATCCAAGTTGTGCCCTGTGATCATGCTCCCCAGAAGCTGCAGTTCTCCCAACATGATCTATTTCTTTTTCTTTGTTTTAAATCAACAGTAACTTTTAAATTTGATTATGAAAGTTCATGGAAACAAAACAAGCAACTTCTCAGATCCCAAAACCCAAAAAACTAGAATGATATGTAGAAGCAAACAATAGCTTTTAGAAACTTGATTCTACCTACACAGCTTTCTTTTAATCTTTTAATCTAATTTTTAATCTCTTCAAAATGAAATAAAGGTTGTTTGATGAGAATTGTTTTCCATAAAACCATGCTGGTATTAATTAACTTCCTACCCTCTAAGACATTAATAATTACATCCAGTATCAACTTTTTCATTATTTTGCCCAGAGCTGATGTCCATTTATGGTTACACATATCAGACAAACTATATTTCTCTAATGCTGAAGCAATGTTTCCCTGTGATAATTTTATCAAACTGCAGTATTTTTCTGACATGCATTAAAAGTTAAATCTAAGGTGGCAGATAGCCTTCCAATCAACTTATAAGTTCTGGTGATTTAAAACTGCTTTTCCCTAGCAAATATTGTTTATCATCTTAAGTGCCTATGAAGCAGAATTTGAATGTCTAAATTATTTCCATGTAATAAGAATACACCACCCTATTTTTTTCCAATTACAAGAAAAAATATTCTTTGAACAATCTATTTGTCCTGAATTGTGCTAACAATTTTATATTTTTCATTCCATGTTGGATTGACACTTTTACCAACATTTCTCTAGTCTTAATCTGTTAAATGGAAAATAAATGTCCCACCACTCAGACACAGGACCCTATGGGGCCAGATGAGATCCACTGCAGGATGGAGCTCCTGGAACGGCTCACCAGGCAGTTTTCCATCATTTACCAGGAGTCCTGGTTCCCTTGTAGTACTCACATTTCAAGAGCCAGTGACCAAGAGAAGGAAGTCAATTTCATAAAGTTAAGGGATATAAAAGAAAAAGCATCATAAAATATTTCAGCTACATATGCAAAATACGTGACATATACCTAATCTCTAAAATTATTAGAGATTATATAATTCTCCTCAGAACAGCTTCTTCAACAGTATGCGGGACTTGGAGCTATTCTCAGGTTTCTCCTCCTAAAGATGCTGTAATCAGTTCAAGAAAAAACTACAAGCCACTAAGTAACTGTGACAAAAACAATTAAGTTCAATTTCCTCCATGGAATAATCATAGCATGAAAGAACCAGTCTTCTGAGAGGAATATTTTTTAAAAACAAAAGTGAAGAAATTAATCAAAAATACACAGAAGGAGAATGAATACACTAAACACTTTAACTACAGTATGAAGTAAACTCAGGATTTTTAAATAATTTAGGTAGTAAAATACCAATATTTATATCTTTAAATAGTACCAAAGAAGAAAGAAAAGAGAAATGGGAAAGGAGTGAGTATTTCTATGCTTCAGAGAATAGGTACTTAATTTCAGGCAATATAAATAAGTAGTCAATAGGAAGAAACTATTGCAGGTAAAATGTTCATGAGAGAAGAACATGGACATCCTGCAGATGAGTTCAGTGAAGACACCTGCTCACCCTGCAAATCAATAAAACAAGCAATCCTGGGATACAATCTGAACAAAAAGTAATTTTGGATTTGATTATAAAGCTTGTGTGTGAACCAGTTTTAAGTGGAAAACCATGTTTTGTCCTCTGAAAGGGAAGAAGAGCAACAGAGAGTGCAGGTAATTCCCTCCACCCCAAGCCTGTAGAGTCATATAAAAACCGAAAGATATGGGGAATAAAGATATTAAGGTATAAGTGGGAGATGAGGTAAATGAAAATAATAAACAAAGAAAAAGCATAAACAAAATTTTAAAAGGGAGTGAATGCTTGAGAAAGTAAATCTTATATCCACTTTCCTGCTCATAGTGATAAAAGGTAATAAGACTGAATAGCCATAAAATTAAAAGAAAATTTTGAATGAAATGTTTCATAAATCCAGAGTTTATTCTTCTGCTGTAGAGGCTAGAATTTATAGTTCACAAATAAAAAGCACTTTTTAGATAACACTTTAATTGTACACATAAATGTTCATAAAGAGTTCTGAAAAAGTTTAGGCAGTAGCCTTTCCTAGATTAAGGGGCAAAGTCAAAAATGCTTGTTTGATAATTAAAAAATGGAAGATATAGTTGAGCATCCTGGGCCAAGTGGGTCTTAGCAGTAAATGACAGATAGTTCAGGGCCTTGAGAGGGAAGATAAAAGATGCCATGGAGAGATGAAGAGTCCAGGAATACAGTCCAAGTAAGTGCTTAGAAAACTAACTTTGCGTCAGGTAAATGCATGCAGGTACTCTGCAAGGCCTGCCTCTTCTCTTGTCCCCACATTTACCAGAGGGAGCTACAAATATAGGTGAATGAGAAGGACAAAGCCCCAAGAGACAAAACAGCAAACAAGATCATCAAGGCCATATTGTGCCAAAATATTTGCAGTATACAATCAGGACACATAACCTTGTGTTGTGGGATAATGTGTCCTCTCTACAGTACATTCCATTAACAAGTCATTGAAAATGTTTTAATCTCAGCAGAAAAAACCTAATGTTTCAAGTAGACACAGGAATTTGATAGCTGCATTATATATATGTGGCAAAAGTCTTCTGCTTCATCCACAGTGTTAGGATTTAAGTTTTGGTGCAGGGATAACACTGATCACTACACAATATTCCTTAGAGGTCCCTCTGCACTAATATCTGTTTCTCATGAAAACCTGTTTCCCAGGAGCTAAGACTCCAATAAATTTAATTACTAATCAGAGGAAATGGCCCATAGTGCCATGAAGTGTTCTCATAAAGCTGTGTTTAGGAAATAGGTAAGTGGGAGATGTGGCACTGTAAAACCCTGCTCAGCCTCCAGGATTCCTATGTGGCAGCCTGTCACAGTGCTGTACGTGAACCAAAATTGTTCAGCAAGTTGGTACTATTCTGTCTCAATTCATTAATGAGGATCTGTTGAGAAATAATCACTTTAGATAATGAGGTCTCACATTTTCTGGTGGATTGAATGGAAACCTTATGTTTCCTTTTAAGTGATCTTTGTCTTCATCTTTGTCTTTCAAAGCTGCTTTTTTTTCCTTTCTTTTTTAGTTTGATTTTTTTTTTTTTCATGGAAACAGTCTACCTTTGAGAATGAGGCAAGGAAATATTGGCTAGTCCTTGTGTTGAGTCACACAGTCACTGCAGATGGGCTAGAATGAAATCATGAGGATAAAACACATTTCTTGATCAAATTATTGATCAACTTTCCCCTACTATCCAGGTAAAATTCATGTGGTCTAACATAGGAAAATAATTTTAGACATCCAGGTCTGAGCAAATCACTCCTTATCCAATGGGAATAAACTAACATTTGCAAAGAGGAATGCAGCTCAGCCCAAACAATGTGTCTAAAAATGATCAAATGAAACACTGTCTGAAATTGCCCATTTCCATCCATCAGCTACAAAACTAAATTAGGACTACCAGATGAAATTTAGAGGTTTAATTCTATCATGTCTAGACCAAAAAAAGAGGTTAAAACTCCTTCTTGTTTCTATATGTCTACCCAGAATATTCTAACATACGCTTAAGATTCTTCTTTCCCTTCAGCTTTTTAAAGCTTGTTATTCTGGGTGCATGCTAATTGTCATAAAACTGGTCCAAACTCAACAAGGGAGTGGGAAAAGGAACACACTGAACATCCATCTGCTTACCCCTTGCAGATCTTTGTAGGATGTCCTGACACTGAATAAAATTTTTGGCTCCAAAACCTTTGAAATTTCCAAAACCAAATACCAAGATTGGATCCCACTTTCTTTTGCCCACACCCTGATGCATATTTTTCCTAAGAAAATGCATGCTGCATTGATTTATCCTTTTCTTGTCATCTGACAATATACAAAAAGGTCTCATTTCAGTCACTTCCAAGTCAGCTTCTACAATTTTTTTTTAAATAAAAGACACTTCATTTCTGTCACCTCCCTTAGGATTCAAGCAGTGTATGTCCTCAGATGAGTCAGCTCATGGAGCCCAGAACCTCTTGAATCAAGGTCTGAACTCCAATACTTTTTCATAGGAGCAGAGCAAGACATCCCAGCTCTGAACTGAGGACCTGCCTCAGAACAGCCCATGTCACTGACGCACCAGCCCATCTCCCATGGAAGCCCAACACCACAGTTCAAATGGCAAAATTAGACTGGAAACTAAAAGGCATTTCTTTGCCAACAGGGGGGTTGAAAACTGGAACAGCTTTGTGTAGGGGTGGTTGATTCTCAGTGTCTGTCAGTGTGTAAGAGGCTAAGGACAATGCCCTTAGTAATGCACTTTAACTTTTGGTCATCTCTGAATTGGTCAGGCAGTTGGATTAGATGATTGTTGCAGGTTCCTTCCAACTGAAATATTGTATTGTATTGTACTGTATTCTATTCTGCTCTATTCTTTTCAAAATATCCCTTTGCTTTGCTGATATAAATTGTATTTACACTTCTAAGATGTATACACTTATTATTCTTAGGACATTCTGTTCAATCTTTTTACTACCAGAAATGAAGTCAAAAGAGATTCAACCCAACTTATTCTTCCCTTCTCTTGTCTCCATTAAAAAAAAATATAAGGGAAAAAAAAAAACTTCAGAGTGGTGATAGATTATAAGAACCTGCACTGAGAGTAGAACAGGCTGAATGGTCACAAGACCAATCTGTAGTGCTGTGCTGGTAGCTCAGCCTCAGTCCTTTTGTGGAAAGACCAATTTCGCCACATTGTTCCATCATTGTTTTACACTCTGAATCAGGAAATCCTCCCTACTACCATCTCTCTCCTCCACGTTTCTCATGTATCTCCTGAAGCAATGCAAAAAATAGAAGGAAAGAAGATCTGGATAAACCTCATTAGTAATTCACAGCCCTTCAGATGGCCACTGGGAGCCAGTAAAATTTTTGGCAGACACTGGACAGGCAGCTATGCAAATTCTTCTGCTTTCCACCACCAGCATCACATAGCTCTGTGCAGCCAAGACAAGAAAAGGCAGATTTTCTCAAGATCTGTCTACTGGCCTAGACATCAGCCATCAGCCAGGCAGTCAGTCAGTCAGTCAAAAGCTGCTCATGAGATGACGGGAGGTGAAAAACTGAGCTTGCAAATGTACCCTGTTCAATCACATCAATGCTTCAAACTCCTCGCTTCCCAAATGTTATTCTAGCGGCCCTTGCCTTTTACCAGTTAACAGCTGTTTCCCCTCACACAACTGTTCAAAACCAAAACTTACAAAATGCATTAAAAATCCTTTTCTTATTTTGATTTCAGCACACCTCTAATATCTTTGCCAAAATAATAATTGCTGGCTGCTTCTTTTGTTCACAGGTGGGCACTAGGAAAATCAGCTATTCAACTATTTACAGTAGATTAATTTCTAAACTGATTTCAATTTTGCACATTAACAGACTTTCCTGATGAAATCCAAACTAATTTATAAATATATTGCATAATTATAAATACGTATTTATAAATGATATCATTTATAAATACAGCACATTCCACCTGGAGTAAGAGCAGTGGGAGCTAATTCCTGGAGAGAAAGAATTAGAGACATCAGACAGCCTTTAAAAAATGCCTGAAATATCCATTCCAGACTCTAATGCGTTGTTCCATTTATTTATCTTTTAAGGAACTGAAATTTTGGTATGGAATTTCTAGATGAAATTCTTTAATTGCTTGGGAACAACATTTTCTCACATAACTTATATTTTATCTGAAAAAAAAAAAGTCTCTCTCCCCTTCCTTTTCAAATAAGTTCTTTGGAAAGTCATCAAGAGTGTCACAAATTATTTTATTATGATTTAACTTAGACTTCATTTCAAACCAGTTTGAGGGCAAATTTGATTACTGCTTACGGAATTAACTTTTAATTGTTTCCAGTAAACCTTATGAAGTTTCTTCTAGGACTGAAACTTATTTATGTGTAACACCATATAAATTTCTATACCTTACTGCAAATATTAGAAAATATCCATAACTAGAATTTTAATTTATTGCTTACACTTCTGAAAAACAAAAAATAATGTTGAAGCAAGATGATAATCACTGTATCTATCATTTCCCCATGATTAAAACTTGAATAGTTGAGTTCCATTTCTATTCCCATTTAAACTAACAGAAGCAAAACCATAGATGAAAAATTTATGAGAAATCAAAGATTACATAGTCAAATAAAATAAGATTAATTTATACTGGATCTTAGTATAAATATACTGGATCTTAGTTTCCCTGACAGAATAAGAGAGAACCTGAGAGGGGGCAAAACTCAACTATATATAGATGGATTAAAAAAAAAAAATTGGAAATTTACTTCAAAAAATGCAGAAGTTATAAAACACATTTGGATGAAACAAACAGACATCAAAATGCATTGAGTCCAATAATTTCTTGACTGTGAAATTTACATGGGCAGATTGATCACATTTTGGGGGAAAAAAACACCAAACCCAAACTTTATATTCTACTACACTGAATAATTTTAAATACTTCATGAAATTTTGTACTAACAGACAATGCACTAATTCTGGGCCAACAAAGACTTTTTCTTCCTGCAAAATCTTCTTCTATTATCAGCTACCTTTTTCTATCATCCATTTAGCTCCCATCCTCTAAGTTATCCCATTTCCAAAGACACATGAACACTGCATTTTAACATGATGCATTCCCTTTGAAACCAAAAAAGCACACAATACACAGTGCAATAGATCTACTAAACACTTCTTTTGAGAGCCTCTTCTGGTATTAACTATTTGTAGTCAACTTACTAAT
The DNA here is from genome assembly GCA_013389925.1 of Aegithalos caudatus. Taxonomy (NCBI): domain Eukaryota; kingdom Metazoa; phylum Chordata; class Aves; order Passeriformes; family Aegithalidae; genus Aegithalos; species Aegithalos caudatus. The sequence continues at coordinate 42,378 of WEIU01017497.1, read as the reverse complement.
GTCTGAGAATATAAAAGACTATGTACCAGTGATGCAAGGACAGAACCATAGATAGCAAAGAGCAGGAGATCTTGTCATCTCTTAAACTACATTCATGTAAGTTAAAATAGATGTGTGTGTGTGTGTGTGTGTGCACTATACAGTCACTCATGTCTCTAGAATCTATATTAAAATATGGGTTTAAATTTGAGAATAACAAACAGTTGGAAAGCTTAAGCTCTGGCAAGGGTACTAATTAAACCCCATATATAAAGTATTGCTTTATGTTTCTCTGACATCATAACTTGATCTTAAAAATATTTACCTGGCCTGAACATTGATTGATACAGGAAACAGAAATAATATTCTCTCAAAACCTAAAGAATATTTAAACTTTATTAATCATTACAAAGAGATTGATTAAATTTGCAATGCTAATCAGAAAAACATTATATTAAATATTGCACATAGTGCTTTTTCCCTCTCTCTCTTTGTCAAGCAGCAAGGGATTTTGCTGTTAATGCTTCAAACTGAACAGATTTTAGTCTTTCTGAAAAGTCAAGAATTATTTATAGTTAACCTAGATTAACAACAATAAACAGTGTGGCCAGCAGTGGGACTCAACACCATTGTCAGGTATTTTGGTGAGTTTTTAACCCCAACAGCCACTGACATCCATGGGGATTATTCTGATGGTGACTTCATCAGAGTAAAGAGTCTGCAGCACATCCCATGTGTGATCATGATCCCTCAACTGACTAGCTCCATCTCAGGAAGAATTTCAGTCTCTGGTTCTGCAGGATAACTGAGGGGACTTCCTCTTAAGTGCCAGGAAAGTCCTGCTGTTCTGAAATCCACAGCCGATCTTTGAACACGCAGACTTTGAGCACAGAGTGGACAGAGTGGAGAGAAAAGCTAATAGTCAAAATTGCAAAGTAGTACTACTGTCAGTTTGTATGTTTTCTGTAATTTCCCTTGTTCATTGTTACAAACAGAAATATCACATCTTCAGAATTCCGTATCTTGAGGATTTCAATTCTGCTAATCAGTAAAATTCTACTAAACATGACTAGCTTGATATCAAGTGCTCAGAAATTATTTCTCAATTTCTCTCTTTCTAAATCATTTCTCAAGTGACTTACATTTGTGACTGTCTGTAAATCTCATGAAATCATACTATCTCACAGCATTCAAACCCATTATTGTCCCTTCCAGAAGCCAATGAATCTTGGTAATTTTCCTAATCGAGTTTCAGCATCTATGTATCACAGTGAGAAACGCTTTTAAAAAACACTTTATCAACAGCTAAGATAGGTAATTTTTTTACATTAACCCAGTCAGTAAGCAGTTTTCAAGGCAGATTTTTAAGAAATTATGAGAATTTCAAATGAGACATAATTTTCTATCAGTGAAATTGATAAAAAAGAAAATGGAAGGAAGGAAAAATCACAGAGGGGAACACATTTTACAGTTCTCTCAACACATGCTTCAGGTCATCAAAGTAAAATATGAAGGTGATATATTATTTTTACCTAGTGATCTCTTGCCATCAACTTGCATAAAAATCTGCTATGAACCTGCATCTGATCTAGAATATACAGCAGAAAACATTGTCTATAAGCTGAATGTCTTTGCTTTTTTTTTTCTTCTTTTTTTTTTTTTTTTTTTTTTTTTTTTTTTTTTTTTTTTTTTTTTTTTTTTCATGGTGGATTACTGATATTGTGTTCTTACTATTAATGACTCTACCATAAATACAATTTATTTTGGTATTAATTTATGAGATGTTTTATTAATTCTCTTTTAAGGAAAAAATAATAAAAAGGCAAAATAAAAGTTTAATTTTATACACGAAGAAACTGTTTTAGAAACCAGACAACCCTACTAAGTGTACAAATATTCAACAACCACCAGAGAGAAACAAACAGCAGTAATAGAAAAGGTCATCTCAGCTCTTTTACTTTCTTCATGCAGGGAGCTGTTCTTAAAAAAACTATGTATATGTCACTGCAATAGTATCTGGGAAGATGATTAATATTATTTTGACCTATTTTGACATTAGTAGTTTCAGAACATCAGGTCCTAGTTCAAAGGAAACAATGAATGGAAAGGTCTCAAGGACAGAAAAGGAAGCGCAAGTCCAAACAAAAGAAAAAAAGATTATCATAGATGAAAAATGTTCTTATTAAACAAATGCTTTACACTATTATGAAAAAAAAAATCTAGGAATGTTTTGCCAAAGATTTTTCTTTCCCTGGGTGGCGGCATTAAGTCCTGCTACTTCTTATAACTCCACAGTCTCTTTAAAAACACTTGTTTCCAAGATGGAATGCTTTGAAGCTCTCTAGAAAGCCTGAAAGCAGGACGTGTGGGAAAAGAAGTGTCCCCTGCCCTCTGGCAGGCATCCCAAGCCTCAGTGGATGGTACTGGCACCCCCACAGGTGGTTCCTAGCATAGCCTGTCCTTTCACCATAGCCTGTCCTTCCAGCTGCCATTCCCTGCTACCAGACCACGCTGCTCAGGCAGCTGCAGCTGGGACATGCAGACCAGAAGGGCTGCTCCCACTTGCAAAAGGGAGGTCCCCCCAAATACCTGCTTTGTGCAGCATAATAGAAGGGGTGCTAGGGAACTGTACAGTCGCTGCATTACTGCACAAGAGACATCTGTGTGTGCTTGTGTGTGTTTCTCCATGTCAGGATGTAGTTTCACAAACACTTGCTCTCAGAGGCAAAGTAATTCTAAGAAATGCCAAAGTCTACTTTGGCTTTAGGTCCCTGTACATCTGCCACAGCTCTTAGATGCAACAGTTGTGCACTTTTTCTGAAAAATTTTCTTTAACATAGAATATTTCTCAGTCTTTGTGTGCAGAATGGATCCACCTGTACCCGAAGAAGGTGGGAACTGGAAGCCGTGTCCAGAGATTTCCTCAGCCACCTTCACATGTGCAAATAGGCTGAGAAAGTACACAGATGTGTCCTCTTCAAACTCCTCTGAGTCATTTTTACTCAGACTATAAGAATAGAATTAAAAAGAAATAAGGTCAAAGCTACTAGTGACGCACTGCTCATTGTTTCAGCTTCTCACCTTCCTGTAACACCATTAGATCGACAGCAACAGTGTAAAAAGTAGTGTAGCCATGTCTATAGAATAAAATAAAAAAGAACAAGGAGAGAACAGAAGAGTGAAGGGAAGGTGATGAAAGGAAAGAAACTGAAGGATGCAATATTTGGGAAAAGAAAATACATCAAAGTCAAGCCTAGGCTCCCACAAATTAAGAAGGATGTGAAGGTCACAGAATGCTTCCAGAGGAGGGCATTAAAGCTGGAGAAATAGGGCTGGAAGGCTAAAGCCCTCATACACTGGTCTACTTTGGAGAAAAAGAGGCTGAAGGAAGACTTCATTGCTCGCTAGTTTCCTGTGGAGGGGAAATGGAGAGGGAGGTGCTCATCTCTTCTCCCTGGTACTCAGTAATGGGACATGTGGGAAAGGTTCACAGCTGCACATGTGGAAGTTTAGACTAGGAAGCACTTCATAACTGAGAGGGTGCCCAGACTCTGGAATGGGATTCCTAGAGAGGTGATTGATTCCCCAAGACTGTCAGCATTTAAGAGAAATTTCAACAATGCACTTAACAACGTTTTACCTCTTGGTCAGCCCCGAATTGGTCAGGCAGCAGGACTACATAGATGGTGTCTACAGGTCCCCTTCCAACTGAGTCTATTCCATTGAATCCTTTTGACCCTCTCTATTGTATTCTAGTCTATAAATTACAGAGGAGAAATCATGTGCTGTATATTTTGCTTTTCCTACATTTATATGCCATATGGAGACCCTAGTAAAGTATAACTGTGTGATTAAGCAATCCCAGCTGCTAAAATGATAAAACAAGTAAAACATCCAAGGATTTCTCTTTTTCTCCCCTCATGTAAAGGGCAGAAAAACAAACTAAAAAATTGACACATCTATTCCATTTAACTGACACTTCATTTTGGTCATTTATATGAAAAACAAATGGCTGGCAGGCCTTAAAGGAAAGTAAACTAGCAATCTCCATGGCATCCTACATGGCAGGTCTCTTATACAATGCAACTCCTTACATACAGGCCAGGATGCCCTTAAAAAAATATTGAATAAAGATAAGCAAAAGAAATACTACAATTGCACAGTCTCCTTGTTTCCTTAACTTCTTCAAAATGCTTGTACAGGGTGACTTTCTAATTTTTAGTTTCTTAGAGTAGAAATAATTAAAGATTTTGAAGCTACAGACTATTTCTGACAGAAATTAGTCATATCATATCCTTCTCTTAAGCACACTGAGGCAACCACTATGTGCTTATTAGGCTAATTTCCACAGCAAACCAAGGCCATCAGTCAGCAATCACATTAAGCAGATGGACTTTTCGTGTTGAGTTACTTTGCCTTTACTTCTGGCATACACTGTCAGGTTTCACTACTCTGTCTGACTCAATATTTCTAAAGCAATGTTCCCACACCTTCCTACATATACTTGGCACAGCCCTTTGACCTGCTTCAGCACTACAAACCTACATAGCTAGCACTTGCAGAGAAGGAGACTAAGAAGGCTATGAAAAAAAATATTTTTTTAAGTCTAACTAGCAGTTCCTAACCAGCCTGGGCCAAAGTATTGCTGTCAAACCTTGACATTGCTCCTGAAACACTAAGCAGAGTGCTTACCACCAGAGGAGGGACACACAGAGTTGTAGGCAGAAGAGAAGTGATGATTCTTTAAATGAGAAGGAAAATAAAACTATTCACCAAATAAGTTCTGGAATGAAATGAAGCAATCCACAGAAGATCATTACCTAAAATATTAATTGCAGAACAGGGCAAATAAACCAAAGTCAAGTAATACAAGAACTGCAGGAAAGAAATATATGAGACGTTTAAATTTATTAACTTATCAAAAGGATAACATTTATACAAGCTGAAAGATATCAATAAACTTTAGCAAGCAGTCAGCCCCCTTGTGCTAAATCTTCCTTAGCTTCTCTAAAGATGCCACTTCTGGGATGAAGAGGGTGTGCTTTTTGCCTGCATCTGGGAACTGAGGATGAGTCATTGCCAGAAGAATACTGCTGCGGGACAAAGCCCATCTTCTATTACCTAATCATGAAAATTAAGCTGTTTTACTGTAACTATGATATGTTGTTGTAATTAGGATGTCACTGTGTTTCCAGGTAGATTTGGTCAAAGCTTAAACCTCATTTTCATATCCCATGGTACCCTGAATGATGATCTTATTTGCTAGCCTGTGAGACTTCTGAAGGAAAAAGTTATTCTACCATTTTGTACCTGTGACTATTTCATTTGACTTTTCTTCCCTTGATATCTCTTTCTGTTCCATTCTAGTTGAAACACAAAAAACAGCAATTTTCACTTTCACAGCATGCTATGAAAAGTCTCCAAAAGTCATCGTTAGCCCCTCTTAAGCATATTTGGATCTTACTCTTTGTCTTTCTTTGCCTCTATGTCTTACTCCATGATTTTCCATTTCAGCCAGCAGCATGACAGAGTTTGAGGCTCTGGGGTACCACTTAAGACCTAAAGTGTCTGCTGTGCTATGTTAGAGCCAGCGGAGATGTCAGCAAAGACAAATCTGATTGTTTCCACAGGACAGCTTTGTGGCATTTACCGTAGCCTCAAAGACTTCCTGAGATCTGCTGACAACAATTCAGTGACCCCTCGATCCAAGCAAACTAGCCCTAGAAATCAGCTAGCACCCAGAAAATTAGTAAACTTCCTCATTTTTGTCTTGAACCCAGATGAGAATTATGTGTTGCTGAAATCCCTCAACCTCTCTCTTTAACTTCTTTGTCCCCAGATAGCATTACTTGCACTGCCAATCTGCATTCATCTGCTGAGACTTCCCACTTTAAAACTGTGTCAAGACACTGATGATGTTTTGACAGTGCAGGTTGTAATGCAGAACATTTGACACAGCTTAAAAGAGGTAGAAAAAAATCTATTTCAAGTGCAGGAGCATCCAGTTTTCTAATGTTTAAAAAAAAAAAAAAAGCCAGGCCATTGCAACAATACATAAAAAACAGCCATAGACAAAGACACGTTTGTTGGTAGAGTAGATTATTTTAAGATGGTGTCTTCTTGACACAGGAACTCTGAACCACATATTATTATGCACTAAACTTCAAATTTTTGAAATATGGTTGTTCAGAGTCACCTTCCTAAATGAAATGTAAGTGCCATATTTCCAAAACGGATGAAAACCAAGTCCTGGTGGAATGGTTTCTGATTTTATAGTGTGGTGAATTTAGTATGATGAATATTTTGATAAACCCAATCTGTTTATTTAGATGTCTAATTAAGGGCTGAATTAGCGCACCAAATTTCAGATAGATGAAAATTATTTTCCATCAAAACATGAAATGTCTCTGCAGAGAAAATTCTGACACATTCTTAACAGTAAGAGCAAGTAAAAATCCTAGAATAGATTACTTTTTCTCGGAAAAAGAGTTAATTTCACTAAAGCCATTATGACTACCATTTGAATCGCATATTACAAGAGGAGGCACCTTGGCAAGCAGGGGGGTTTTAAATGCATGTGTACGGTTCCTGATCAAATGAGTAGATAACAGAGATTCTTTTCTAGAAGCAACTCATGGCCAGAGGGTGCCCTTAGAGCAGTAAAGTCATAAAGCTTTTTGTGTCCAAGAGAGAAGTCTGGGTTTCTGACAGTTGCTCAAGCCATCCATGTCTCCAACATACAATTACCAGCAAAGATTTGGGGAGCAGAGGGATAGTGAAACAGAGGTGAGCACTGTGAGAGGCAGAGACATGTATCAATAGATTCATAATCAGCCATGGCCTATAAAATGTCTAGTTCTTTTTTTTTTTTTTTTTTTT
>WEIU01017497.1:11475-30964 GCA_013389925.1 Aegithalos caudatus | reverse complement strand
GATATCCATACAATACTCTGATCCTTTACACTCCAGTGGGTTTCCAATAGCAGTGCTGACTTCTGTCATGTTTTCTTTGTACCTTTCTTTAGTCACAGAAATACAGCACAGCAGTAGTTCCAGAAACAGATTTCACAAAACACACATGTGATGCACAGAAACCCCTGAGGCATTGTTCCTCCTTGTCAAGCAATCAGTGTGGCTCCCAGCCACAAGTTATNCCTACCCAAGTAAAAAGCAAAAGACTTTGAAAAAGTCTTGGTATAAATACAGCAAAATCTCTAATCACTTCTGACCACATCATCCAGCACATATTTATCCTTTTGATACCACTCTGAGGTAGAAAGGCGTCCTCCTCATGCTGTAGTGGGGGATGTAAGAGAGCTGCTTTGTTTATCCCAACCCTCAAAAAATCTGCAGAAGTAAGAGGAACATACTTTGCTATGCCAGCTACCATCCTTCATGTTCCATCCAGCATGATTTCTGAGGCTTAAATTTGAAATTTTGGTACAAACCGTGGGACAATCCACATTAACAGTAGTGGATTGGTCATAATTCACCTTATTGTCTGCTTTTTTACAAGGATTTTCTGAACAGCTGGGCTTACTGTATTCTTCAGACACAGAAGATGCTGTGTTCCCCAAGTCTCTGAATTTCTTTTTGCCTGTGCATGCAGGTTAGGTCTCAGAGTTATCAGAAAGTGGCTTTTAGAGGGCCCATTGCGGTTTGAATTTATTTTTTGTTATTTTGATTCAAACATATAATGCAACACAATAACAAAACTTCACCAATTTCAAAAACCAAAATACTCCACTCTGCAACATTAAGAATTCCAGTGTTTGATCTGTGTTTTTCTCCCACAATTCAGATGAAGACATTTACAAAATTATGGTGTGACTAATGCAGAGTTCCAATTTTTAAAATAAAATGTAAATTCTATTAGTTAACATGTTAAGTGAGTGTTCTGCTATTACAACATTACAGAATACTTCTATTGGGAAATATTCACAAGCTTCAAGGAGCCAGTAAATAAACATCCCAAAAGGATACTGTAAATATTGTCTATTGCTTGAGAATGTCATGTACTAGTTGTAGTACACAGTACATCACACTGCAATTATATGTAATTAAAACCACAGACTTCTACGTATTGTGTTCCCAACCCTGACTTTCTCTTCCTGATTAGCTTCTATGACAACATCATACTAATCCTTTAAAATCCAATCCTTGAATTTGTAAAGGAAACATGCAGTGATGATCCTGAGTCTAATGTTTTCAGCCTGGTCACGAACACTGCTACATAACTTAGTCAAGCAGCAAGTCTCTGACAAGCAGGCAAGATTTGCCAGTGAGAATTGCCATTCTTTGGACAGCTTTGTCATCAGAACTACTAACAGCTGTGCTTGAAACCAAGCTTTGGCTTCATTGCATTAAGCTTTGCTCACCACTCCTCTTTCCAACACAAGAACTGGTAACGGCATACACTATTTAAATCCCCTTCAATTTATCCTGTCATATTTTATTCCAACAACATAAACTGTGATATTGCAAGATACTGAGTGTTATAAAGTACTGAGTGACTTTTACTCCTATAAATGTCAGTAAGAGTTCAGTTTCTTACAAAACTGGGATGATATGCACTATTCTGTGAACAAATAATCCTGAAAACAAACAAAAAGTCTAACATGCTGCATTAAGTATATTTCCATGGCAAAGTATCAAAGTGTTCTTGCAGACATTAGCAACTTCTGTAAATATTTTGCCAACCATAAAGTGAAAGCTATTAGTAGATTACAGACCTATAACTCAACAGGTAAATCCCCAGATCTAGTGTATTACTTATCTTTCACAAGCTTGAAGTGAAATTTACAGAAATTTTAAGGATCTGTTATGAACTCTAGCAGAATTTGTATGAGGTGCTGCACAGAATGAAGTTACTTCAGATCACCCTCTTTTGATGTGAAGACATCACCGAATTTGCCATACCCTTTATCCTTTAGTATCTCCCCCCTTATACTTCAGTTATATTGAAGTGGACATAGATGCAAAGGTAATCTATGCTTCCCAATACTTTTAAACAATTTAATGTTATATTTTCAAATATATCTGATTTTTCAGTGAGCACACCATCAATAGTGACCACACCATAATTACATGGAGTGATTTAAACAGATGCTCTCTACATCCATATCCATATTATCTAAATACTAGCCTGGAAGATTTCTGCTTACAGATATGCATTGAACCTGTCTGTATGAGGCTGAGTATCTTAGCTATTCAAGATAAACAATTGTGCTGAGAAATAAAAAAAAAAAAAAAGAAATTTGTATTTATAAAAATTTTAACACAGAATAATAATATGTGCTAAAAAAGAAAGGCTTTCATACAAAATTTTTGGCATTCAAGTATGATTAAGTAACATGTTCATTCTATTACCTATTACCTACATCATCATGTTATTAAAAAAATAAGCTATGATGGAGATGTAGCTACTTAATAGAATTTGATATAAAGATGATGTTTTAAAGCAAATTAAGGAAAAATATTTCTTGCACAATTTAAATGAACTTAGGAATTCTCTGTAAAATGAAAAATTTCAGTGGAATTCATAAAAGCTTGAGAATCTTATCACCTGAATGCCACTTGATCCCTATATAAAAAAAAGTCCCATGTTTAAAGTGCCTTATTTAAATAAAGAGTTTATTTTACTTTATTTGTGCCTGATGGCCAAAGCTGTCAGCATCTATTGATATATCTACCTGTTGAATTATTTATATTCTAAGTGTAATATTATAAAAAACAGGGCCTGAGGCAAAGAACACTTTGCAACAGAACCATATTTATATTCATCCGAGAGCCAAGTGGAAAAACCATTCCTGAATATTTATTTCAAACGAAATGCAATTTAAATTAACTCGATGGGGAATAATATTTCTGCCTGATAATTAAAAAAAAATTCTAAGTGCAACCAGTTGGATTTGACTAACCTAATCCATTGATAACCTATGTGTGAGAGTTTGATAGATGAAATATAGAATAAATTGTGACCGGCTGCTTCCAATTACTAAGAATGGGATTTTAAAAAAGAAAAAAGTAGAAAATAATATTCCAGCACTGTCTGTTGGGGAAAATGACCTGTCAGATCTATGACAGTCTGGCAGCATTTTGGAAAATTCTGAGATTTTTTCAAGTCATGCTAAGATTCAGTTCATCTCTCAGCAACATAGTGCCAACACCAACCATTTACTGTAAGGAAGAGGCTGTATTTAAGCTGAAATTCACACTGGACTGCTTTGTGCTCCATGGCTGAAGCTGTGTGCCAGGATACCACTGGAGACCCCCCCTGGCTGTGTGAACACAGGGTCCTGCCCACGGGTAGGAGATTGTGCTACCGCCACAGGACAGCTCACAGCATCGGCTGCTGGTCACCAAACAGCAGCACAGCAAAGCAGGGCTGGAAGGCACCTCAGAAGGTTCCTGGTCCAACCTCCCCCACACAGCAGGGTCAGCTCCAAGATCATGCCAGGCTTCTCAGGGCACTGTCCAGTTATCTTTAGAATACCTCCAAGGATGGAGCCTGCATAGCTTCCAGGGGCAGCCTGTGAGTTCAGCACACAGTGGGTGACTACAGTCAGCAACTGGCCTGGACTCCATTGACCACATACACATCACATGCACCTTGAGCCAACAAAAAAAAAAAAAAAAAAAAAAAAAAAAAGGATTGACCTTTTCCTTCCCCATCCACACTATGCCAGTCAGTAATCACAGGATCACAGGATCACAGGATCACAGAATCACAGAATAAGCTGAGTTGGAAAGCACCCACAAGGATCATGGAGTCCAGCTCCCGGCCCTGCACAGTACCATCCCCAGGAGTCACACCATGAATCACAGCATATAAATCTCACCTCCCCCTCAGATGTAGTAAATGCAGATCTTCTGCAGCACCAGAACTGCCTTCCTACAGTAGTACCTTATAAACTGTAACTTCAGGAGAAAGGGAAATTTTGAACATACCTGAGTTACATATTCATATGCTAAAAAAAAAAATAAATCTATATTACTAATGTATTTGAGCCTGTCCTCTAGTGAGCAATTTTTAAAGCATCTTCTATGGATGATTTCATGCAAGCAGGTATGACTCTTTTGGTTTCACTCTCTCAGGAGCTGATTATTTTCACTGTCTCTTAGAGAATTAAATCAGCAAGAGACAATGGCAAAGAGAATCAGGCCGTTATTTACAAAATAATCCATAAAATCTGTTAATATAGAATTAAACAGGACTTGTTGTGAACTTAACTTGGCTATATAACAATGTTTTCTAATGAATAAAGCAAAAGAAATACACAATAATATTTTCATAATGCATCCAAAATATTAGTATGTTACAAGTTTTTATTTTAGTCATGCAAGGGACATAAGGTTAAGGCATTAACAGAGAAATTATTTCATCTCTGGTTAAAGGTTCCAACCCGTAGTCTGAAAGGTCTCTTTGCTTATGTCAGCTGCATGTTACTCTAACGGTCATGACTCCTCTCTGATTTAGACTACTTACTCCAGATTATATTAAATCAAACTCAAAATCTTGGCACACTGTCCATCAAGATCCCTGCATTTAAGAGAAAATGCTGGCTTTTAAAACTCAAAATTAGAGCTTCAGCCTTTTTGATGACTACTTATTGTAATCCTATTCATTTGTTTTACAGAATTGTCTCAGCTATGGAGGGATGCTGCTCTGTCCTATGACTTTTCACATAGCCATATAAAGAAGATATCTTTTCCAACAATTAATGCAAAAACAAAGGCAGACAAAAAGGAGAGTTTTGCCATGTAGGCTATATGCAACTGTAATTAAGCCTGGGAGTTAAAATAGGGATTTCAGTTTCTCCCTAAGGAAGCCATTCTTCAAGAAAGACTCACAGAAAGATTAGCCTTCTTTTTCTAATTGCATGAACAGAAAATGTTATAGAAAGACTATTTTAATTATAACTACATTCATTTCTATCAAACCTGCAGCTGTACACATTTATAAATGTAAATTCAATAAGGCTCACCTCCTTTTTCAATTCTTATGAACAGCTAATCTGAAAGCTCGCCTTTTAATTGCACCTCTTGACATGTCAAACCGTGTACAGGTATTGTGTTCAAAGGCACCAGTGCATAATCAAGCTGTAGAGCACCATAAAAACTACCTTCTGCCATAAAGCTCTACAGGTCATGGTACATGGAATCTCGTTAAATTCTTCATATTGCCTTCCAGACTGGCTGTGAAAAGATGATGCACATATAAATACATACATATGTTTATATGTGTGTGAGCTTGTCTGTACACGCACACAGAGACCAGCAGCACAAAGAACTGGATATTGCTCTGCCTGGAGAAAGGATGACAGTAGACTTCACTTGATTATCCTTACTACAGTGAAATGGATTCATTTACTTCTCAGCTGGTGAGGCCTGTGTTCCTCTAGAATGTTTGCATTTTCATCACCACTCAGCTGCAGATCAGCAACTTAATCTCTACAGAAGAGTCAATAGCAGGTGAGACACCTTAATGGAGCACATCTCCACACCCATCTTGATTATCAGATATGGTTTTGGATTACATTCATTTTCCATGCAATATCAGGTTTGAGGCCCTAATCTCTATTTTTAAAGATTTCAATGACTGAGCATCAAGATATCTCATCGTTCAAATACTGTAAGGATTTGGTAAATAATTTTATCCTTCTGGCAGAATGGAACCTTCTACAGTAAAGTTTTTCTCAGGGAATTGCATCAACAATTGGGGTTTACCTTCCACTTTGAAAGCAAGTCACATTTCTTTCAATCATCTCTAACAACCCATAAGCCTCTTTCTGAGAAATCATAACAGTTAGTTTGGCAATATAAAATTTGTATTTTAGAAAAAAGATGACATGGCTAATATTATAATGTATAGTATATAATGTTACACATCTATGTCATAATCCTGTAATTATATAACTGATATATTTTTATTAAGATATACTAAACATTAATAATCTTTAATGCATTCCATGTTGCAAAGAGCAACAATGAAAGATAAGATTGTGTGGTCAGTCACCTTTCCTCAGTCCACAAATGCAGTGCTTTGCTTAGGTACAATAGCTGGTGTCATTTTTCTACAGGAGGAAGATGGTAAATTAGTCACAAGTATTGTATGCACCTACAGCTTTTCTGTGTCTTGTACATGCCCATCGACACCTGCCCATGTACACGGAACAGAGAACTGGCAAAGCAGTGAGAGATGTACTTGCTACCTAAACACTGCCTGATTTTTTTTACCATGCTTGTCCAACTGGCCTAATCTTAATTAGACCTAATGATCACTGCCCAGCTAGACAGGGATAAATGAGGTGTCCTGGGTAAAAACTCAGAGCAAAAGTCACTCTCTCACTGCTGGTTTCACATACTGACTGCACTGCTCCATCACGCCATTACAATATATTTAAGTTTCTGTTTTTCAAAGAAGGTTTACCAAGATATTTTGAATTCAACTCATTTTTACACAGTGGATTAGAAAGCTTTTCTCAGAACAAAATGAAATAAATCATCCTTGCTATTTCACTTTCTTTTCATTTAATCCTCAATTCACAAAATTGGGTCATTTTCAATGGTTTTACCACATGAAACAGTAAGGAATAATAATAGCCAGCAATTAAGTCAAATTTAGCACTTATTACTCAACAAGAATTGCCTAGGAACAGAACATGTTTTCCATAAATGCATTCATTGTTCAAAATTCTTTTGAGCATGTTTTATGCATTTGCATCCTCTCCTACAGATAAGCTGCTCATCGCAAGGATGTATCAGAAGTTGAATACTCACAATTCAAAATTAAAGTTAATTTGACAGAGCTTAAACTGAATGTGTCTTTTGCTGATTACACAAGCATAGCTCACCTGATCTGCAGTATGTCCACTCATGAGTCTGAATTCCAGATTTACTTTTCATTATTATTCCCTAATAATCTGTAAAAACAATGAGGTTTTAACTACTTCTATGAGTAGCCATGTTCTAAAAAGATTCAAGCTACCTACAGCAGGAGATAAAAGTAAAATAGCTTCACTGAGCTAGCTCTCTTCTGTCTTTGAGCACAAATCCAAGTGGCTATATACAATTGAAATCTGACTGACTATAAAGTTCTAAAGATGAAAAATATGGCATGTTTGACAAGAAATTAAAATAATTCTGTTTCTCTTCTGTATGTGTAAATGGAAAATACAAGCTACTGTCTTGATGTGACACACACTTAATGTCAAACATTAATGATTTCATAGCAAATACATAAGTGATCCATTTTGTATTCATCAGCTTTGATATGCTGTCTGGCCTCAAAGACCCCTCTCAAGTATGTACAAAGGCTGCAGTACCAGACAAGCTTTTCTGGACCATTATCTTTCTCAAGTTATAATATAACTACTCATCTAGTACAAAGCTGAGGTTTTACATCTCTCCCTTTTTATTACATCTCTCCCTTTTTAATTTCAATTATAACTTTCAAAAAAAGCCAACATTCCCTTACAATACAAATCACTCAGGTTGAATACTCATTATGTGATCAAAATAGAAAGCAAGGAGTTAGAATAGGAACACTGTATTTATAACATCCTTTGACTGTATCCATCTTTAGTTTCCTAGCACAGAGAATCAAGTCTTCAAGTTAAAAATAGTCTTCAAATCTTTGGTCTTTAAGTTAAAATTAGTGCTTCAAAACATTCACACTTCAGGAATTATAGCTTGAGCAACAAATCTCACCATTTCAGTTACAACATGTGACAACGCTCCCCTGCAACACCCAGAAAGCTTCACATAATGGGATGTTCCCTATTAGGTAGAGACTCAGGAGGCGTAGCAGCTCCAGGTTGGGCGTAACGTGGGCTCTGAGCCTGGAGCTGGAGCACGGTGCCACAGACGCCGTACTACACATCCAGCCCCCATCCCAAGGACCTGGGGAACAGCGTCATGTTGCAGATGACAGTGCCACATGGCAATAAAGTAAACCTGCTTCAGGTCCTTGTGGCACATGTCCAGCCCATACCTTGTTTCAGTTGCCAGCCCTCATCCTGTGACGCGTGCAATTCACAGCTGTGCAAAATGAGAGTGCGGTAGGCAGACAGACCAGATTTGGTATTTGTGCCCTGCACAACTGCAGGAGGCCTCACCCTGTGCACAGCAGCAAAGGAGTCAGCCTAGCATTCATCACTCCAGGTTGTTTAGCACCTAGCTCTCACTCTCACTTATTTGCAGACTGGTAAAAATGAACAAGTTGTCTTCATTTCAGCTGGCTGTCTAACATGGCTTGAATTCCCCAGTCTGACCATGGAGCCAAGAGGAACACGTAATGAGACAAGTGGGCCATGAAGGTCTGTCTTCCAGTCACCCTTTGGCACAAACCAAATCACTGTATTGCCCAAATCTCTGTACAGACTTTGTTGGCTCACATATCCATTCATCAGAACTTACTACAGGTAATAATACTGGATAACTAGGATTTGTTCTTGTCTTGAAATAAATATGAGCGTATCTGAGAATATAACAGAAAAGTGAACTATACCGTATCTCTCTTCTGAATGGAATAAATTTGTGTACAGGATTTTTAATATCAATAGACTGCTACCTAGAAGTGGTAATTGGGTATTTTGTTCAAAGTTCAAATAAATAAGGGACCAAATTAATAAAAGTATAGCTATCTCATCAGCACTTAAATATTACTCAGTAATGGAGAAACACTCTAAAATGCTTTATTGCATCCATTTTCTTTCAACTTGCAAATTTTACCAAATTATACAGGAGTGTTTATAATTATAAACACACATAGCATTGCCAACCTCACAAGATTATAACCCACAAGCAAAATTAATATTATTATGAATATTATTTCCAAACTATTCTTACCCCTTTCCTCACCTCACCTTTTTCCCTCTGGGATCTGATTGCATGTGAATAGAAGGTAAAATGGGGAAATACAGAGATTCTGGGCACTCACTACACTTTCTGCTTTGCTTCTCTTTCCCTCACTTCACCCTATGTAATGGGAAAGGATGGGTGAGGAGATGCAGCAGGCTTCTTGGTTTGCCACACTGCTTGTCACTCCTGGGACAGCAGAAACTGGTGCAGGCTATGCAACACCTGCCTCCACTGGAAGCATCCTGCATGCCAGTCCAAAGCCATCTTCCACTTTCCTGCACTGGCAGCCATCCCACCCTCTGCAGCCAGCACTGAAGCAGAACTGCTGAGCTGTCAGCAACTTCTCACAAGAGGCCAATTTTTACGCCGCATAATTGTAGCAAAAAAAAAAAAAAAAAAAATTGAGAGTTGGCAACCCGTATTAAATTTGCATGCATATCTGATTAGCTGTGTCTTTAGAAAACACAGTCTTACAAAATATTGCAAAATTATTCATTTTATTTTTTTAAAGTCTGGATTGAATTCTGTCAAAATATAAAGCCTGTTTTCTTCTTCCTTCCCTCCCTCCAAGTGAGTATAATCCAATTTTCCTTTGAAACTGTAACATTTTATTTCACATTGCTTGGGAGTTATAAGCAAAAAGAGAAAAACAGTAATAGGAGTGAAAAAGGAATTTGACAGCTTCATCTTTATTTAAGCAGCCAGAGAATGAAATAGAACACTTCCCTACAGTTAGTCCTCTTCTTCCACCCACTTTCCCAGAAAATATCTAGAAGATAAGGCTCCAAACTGGTTAATCAAAGCTTATGGAAGTCATTCTCAGGGGCAGTTTTATATACCCCCTACATGCCCTTAGCCTGAGTTCAAACTACTGAGATCACGATACAGGAAAGGAGCCAGGATTTTACAGATCTAGGCACAGATGGGAGACCTGCTCTGGCTCACCTACACAGCTGGTGTCAGAAGGCCAAAAACATAATTGCCATCCAAGCTAGAGTGTAAGAGCTATAGTGAACTCAAACAAGAGTTTCATGTTTGCCAGACTTACTAGGACATATTTTCTGACACTGGAAACTGGGCATTGCAGGAAGATTGAGATAGGAGAGTTTGAGGTCACATTTTCTGACCCTGCAGAAAAATTTCATTCTGACATGCTGTTGTTTTACCTTTACCTGTGAAAGTTTGAATGACAAATGCTGTATTTCAGACTGTGACTGGGGCTGCCAAACATCCATTTCATGTAGCAGTCTCAGCTCACATCTTGGCCCCTTTCACCCTGCAGCCACATGGGTCCACCCCAACCCATCCCTTCTCCCCAGTGAAGCCAAAGTAAGGAAGAACAAACACTTTCAACATGAGAGGAAGGACCCAGTCTGCATCTTTACCTGCCAAGCTACTCCATATGACGATGCCTTTCCAACCTACCCCCTTCTCAAACCTGCAACAGAGCTTTCTTCCCAGTCAAACAGAAAATATTTGAGCCCACTTGAGCCATCTTCCCAATTACTGACCCCTCGAAACAATCAGAAACTTCCAGCAAAAGCAAAAACCACCTGGTTTCCAAGATCAAACTACCTGCCTTCATCTCACGTTCACCTTCCTCAGTGCCTTCCTGGTACCCATGGCTCAACAAGCAGATTTTCCAGCACATCCCTACTGCACAGCTCCAGTGCTCAGGCAAAGCTCAGTGCTTAGACAGTAAAGACAAAGAATACAAAACAGTAGGGAAGCAACACAAAACAATGTACATTCATGTGTGAGGCAAAACTAAAAGCTCTCCCTTCCATTCTCCTGTGGTTCCAGAGGCCTGTATTCCTTATTCCATAAATGTGCATTGTGCAAACTGCCAAATACTGCCATGAGAAAAGCTGTATCAAATCGGTTACATTTTCTTTACAATAATTCAAGCAGAATTTTGAATGCTTTATTTCCCTCAAAGTGAAATATCTGAGAACTGAAGCCATTCTTTAAAAGCACTAGTTAAAAAAAAATCATTTCAGGACTTCCATAAAAGGTCTTGAGTGTGTTTGTGTAATACTTCTGAAAATAACAAGAGAGGAAAAACCAGGCTACATTTCAGAAAATGCACAAGTGCACATTGCTGTGGTTACACTGATTTTATTTTCCAGCACTTCGGTAAATATGTGCTTATGTACATTTGACAAACACCAAGCAGTTAGATACTAAGCTATTAGAGAGTGTTCAAAGCAGGGCCACAGGGATGGTGAAGGGTCTGTAGACGAAGCCTTACAAAGAGCAGCTCAGGTCTCTTCATCTGTTAAGCCTGGAGAAAACTGAGGGGAGAGCTCACTGCAGTCACAACTTCCTCAAGAAGGGAAGCAGAAGGGTATCCCTACTCTTATAGCTATTGACAGGACTCAAGAAAATGGCATGAAGCTGAGTCAGGGAAAGTTTAGGTTGGATATCAGAGAGAGCTTTTTCACCCAGAGAGTAGTGGGGCACTGGGACAGGCTCCTCAGGGAAGTGGTCACAGCATCAGCACTCAAAAAGTGTTTGGACAATGCCCTCAGGCACGTGGTGTGTCCCTTGGGAATAGTGCTGTGCAGGGCCAGGAGTTGGAGTTGATCCTGAAGAGTCTCTCCAACTCAGAATATTCTACGATTCTATGATAAAAATAAGCCTTCCATAAAGACTTCCTACTAGGGGGTCAAAAACAGAAACCAATAAGCCATTCCATATGTCATAAATAAAATCCATTTGCTTCTGCAGTGAAGCATCACCTTTTGTTTTTTATTATCCTCTTAGAGCTTTAAATAACATGTCACCATAGCTCATTTTCGTTGGGGTGAAACTTTATGCTTTAGTTCATAAAAACAGAGCATAAAGTTTTGCCACTAAGAAAATACTGTGCCTGGTAATGTTGACATAAATTGATAAAGCAGGAAACAATAGAAAAAAAGAAGAAAATCTGGGAAGAAATGAACTATGAATTCTGCATACTTTTGTCACTTTAAAACAGTAGCTGTAAATTCGAACTGCAACTGCAACCACTCCTCTTGTCAAAGTCCTCAGAGCCTCTGTAGTTTAGCAGGCAGGTAGTCCTCAACCCTGAAAAGGGTTTGGACACTGAACTCCTGGTAAGGAACTGGCACCTACAATAATTACTTTTTGCATATGGAAAGTTATGCTCACGCCAGTTAAAAGACAGCATGAGATGCATGGCATCAGTTTTCACTCATCAGGGGTTTTTTAGCTCCAGATGAGCACCAGCTTCAGAAGGGTCTAGACAGCTTTGGTGGTAGGCACTTGGATGTTTATGTATTGCACTCTTCAGTACACCACGTAATAGGAAACATTATTCACTTGGCCACTGTGCAGCACAAGTACACAGAGACAGCTTGATTTCTAATCACACCTGAGCTAATAAGTCCTCCTGAGACTTATTATTGTCAGCTTGAGCTGTCTGGAAACATCTTGCCCATATTTAAAAAAACTCTCAGTCAATCCTCTGAAAAGGTCTAGTGCATCCGGATGCCTGTAAAAGCACCACAGAAAACCTCAGACTGTGTTCTTCTACTGAACTTACTAGAATTTAGCAGCTAAAATCTCTGGCTGTGCTGTGCATGCTTCAGCCCAGGATTTTGATTGGTAAGGACGATTTTCTCTCTGGTTGCTCCTAACCCCTTTCCCAAGCTGCCTGTGAGGTACTCGTTCAGTGCTCGGGCAGTGAAGACAAAGGAAACAACCAATAGGCAGTCAACTAATTAAAGCTCCACTCAAACAAAATTAATACATATAAGGGAGATCAGTTAAGAAGAAAGTTAACCACTCTACATACCCAAGGTTTCTTTATACCCAGGCTTCTTACTCTTCCCTGGTACAACGCCCTTCAAAACTACAGGATTTAATCCTGCTGAGGTAGTTGAAACATTACATTACAGCTTTCTAAAGTCAATTAGACCTAACATTTGAATGCTTGATTTTGCAGCTCCTTTTAATGAATTTTAATTTATTTGTTTGTTTTAATGATGTATTGACAAATATCATCAAGCAGCAACAAAAACAAGCTGAAAACAAGTGCTGTGCCTTACATGCCTCGGGTTTAACCTGCTTCAAATCCCTGGGAGCTATTTACATTTTTTCAGATATCTGGATGCCAGAGTATTAAAGCTAGTGAGCAAAGAATGGTTTTAAGGTTAAGCCATTAAAAAACAAATTTCTTAGAAAGAGTATTATATAAAAATGTAAAATCATTATGCTTTTCTAGTCCTTATCTTATTTCTAGATAGATAGAGTTTAGTAAGACTACTTTAGCCCACAGTATTTTTGGACATAATAAATAGCACCTGCATAATAATTTATGATCAGGGATGGATATAAAAAAGTATAGCAATTTTTATTGGTTGTATTTTCTATAGTGCAACAGAAAAAACCTGTACGTTGCAAATTTCTATATACTACATAGTAACCAAAGAATACAAAGATCCTTATGCATGCCCCATTCTCTCAGAGCCTTCAGCACACCACTTAATGAATGCATTTAAATGGACCTAATTTTAAAGGGGAAAAGAAAGTAAAACTACTACACATCTTATAGTTTCCATAGCACTAATTACCTTTACACATTTTCCCCTCTCAAAAATATCAAAATGCTTGGAATTATCAAAATTTCAAAAACGAAACCTGCCAAAAACTTCTACCATTTTCTCCTGAAAATCACTACAGTTGCAAAATATTCCTGAGCTCTTTTGATTACTCCTATTCATACAGAAAAAAGAAGGTAATGCACTTGTTTCAGATATTATATTATGTGGCAGTCCTTCTAGGAAGTAAGTGCTGTTGTGACAGAAGGAAATCTCCACAACATCACTAATGTGAAAGAAAGCCTTTCAGTTTTCATCAGCTGAGACATTTTCTATGGTGAGGATGTGGCTAATTTTTCTCCTGAGGCTGTTGATATCTTGCTGCAGATCCAGTAGCTTAAACATAGGAGAATTGTCAACATTGTGTCCACATCAGACAGAGACATGCTTATTGACTCCTGGGTAATTTTCTTTCACGTGCTCATAGAGGGAAGGTTGCAGCTAAAGGAAGTGGGGCATGAGTTCTTTCCTTTGTTCTCCCACTGCCATCTCAGCCATCAAGACAAGGAATGCATGACTGCAGTGAAGATGTTTTTTTACATCATTGCCCATCCATTAGCTTTGTGCCATAACCATAGTCAAGGAACTGATCTGGAAAAAACAAAATACCAGAAAAACTAGAAAAAGGAGTGATCCCAATTCTGCAACAGGCAGGAGGTTGTCCTTTGTTCCCTCACTGCACTGATTTCCAAAGTTACCCTCACTCAAGCATAAACACTTGAAAATACACAGCGGTCTTTCTGCCCACATTGCACGTGCTACGTTCAAGTCATTTGGATATCAACCACATCCATCTTTGAACAGATGCTCAGAGTGCAATAGAACAGGTAATATTGCTTCCACTTGTGTAAATATTGTATGTTAGCAACGTACAATATGTGTATTACAGCCCAAATTCTGGGATGCTAAAATCCCTCACTGTTCATTTACCTGCTTAAACACACAAGTAGGTGCCATTAAAAGTCACTAGTTGTCAAATATTTTAAACAACATCGTGTAACTTGTTATTTTAACTTCTGCAACATTTGACAGTAGTGTGCCTTGTCAATTGAGCAGAGGAAATGAGGAAAACAGGAAATTTTAATTGTCATTTAAGTAGAACTCGCCATTACAGTACAGGGACAAATGAATGAGGAGCAGAAAGTGTCTAATGACACTTCACAAAAATATTACAAAAAAATAGGTTGAGTTGTCAACTTTAATTGCTACCCATATTAAAGCAGAGTACTGGCTTTGTAGTTGGATCCCACATGCCATTAGGAATCAGTGAATTAGGTGCCTTTTTAATCAGCAGAATTGCAGCACTCCATGCGACACCAGAGATGGATTTGCCGTAACTGGAAGAAAGGCAGTGTTATTCTACATCCTGCAGCCCATGGCTCTGCCTCTGGCCTTCTGGCTGCTGCAGAAACAGCAGAGACATGGCTTTTCCCACCTTGTCAAGAATCAACCTCCTGGACATCTCTCTATGCCCAGAATAGAAGAAATACGTTCATGCCAGCCACTCTGCAGGAGGATGAGAGAGAGAATCAGCTAAGCACTACTTTGTCCTTGGCATGCCAAGTGCAGAAATAAAGTATAATCTCACCCATACCATATGAATAGCACAACTTGAATGAGTGCACATTATTGTACAGGGATTTTCTTTGCATGTATCTGGCACAGTCAGCATGTAACTTTTGTGCTTTTCTTTCATGACCATGGCAAACACTATCACACTATGCCAAAGTAGACAACTCAATAATAAAATCTTACCCTTTGTCACTGCATATGGGAGAACCTGAATTTGGACAGAAAGCAGTAAGTACTGTGGGGTGCTGGGATGAAGACCAGTGACCATCTAAAACTCCATTTTAACTGTATGGTGAATTTTTTTAAAATATTTTTGTCCCCGAAATAGTATCCCAAGCAAGAAAGATTTCAGTCTTGGTTCTAAAAGTGAAGACGTATATGACCACAACTCTAGTCCCTCCACTCCTACAGGTACCGTTACCTATTTTGTTTATAAGAGAGAACAAGCCACCAATAAGACAAACAAAGCATTACCTTCCTGTTACCTCTGGAATGTTTACAAAGACTGATGAAAAATAACATAGAAATTTACTTAGGATCAAGGTTAGCTGGAATAAACAGTGAGTAATTTCTAGCTTTTAAAAGACTGCTAAGATGAAATACTTTTCTTATCTCCTACTGAAGTATTTTCTTGTTTATGTAAATAAAAAAATCATAAGTTATAATAGTATTAAATGAATAGAATAGAATAGAATAGAATAGAATAGAATAGAATAGAATAGAATAGAATAGAATAGAATAGAATAGAATAGATAGAATTCAGTCAGAAATAATAATTTATTTGTTTATCAAGGATAAATCAAATAATTGGATTATTTGCAGGAACAATTCATCTCAAAAAACTGAATTTCTAGTTAGCATCTTCATTGGCTAAAGTCTGAGATGCAGACAGGCCTTGAGTCTGCTGTTATAGACTTAATATGATTTCTGAACAGAGCTCATCATTAAACCTCTCAACATACTGAAATGCATTGGTAAAACTGTAGAGTTGGGAAAGGCTGGTTAAGAAACTGAATGATAATACTAACCATGAAAACCAAATAGGCAAGTGGCACCTTCCATTTCATATTGTTGGTGACTGAATAGTTCCCATTCATTAAATAATCATAGGGAAATCTTCCCAACACTCATCCAAGCCAAGGGAAATGTTCACACTTACTGAAAAGACCTTTGGTCTGAAGCTGAATGCTCCCAAGCAAATGGAAATTTTTTTAACACAGCTGATACTCCAAGATATGACAACTAGGCCCTGGGCCTTACCTCACCATTGACATTACACTTTACCTTTAGGAACATTTTGAGATCTGTTAACAGAAGAATGAGAATTTGTATAATGTATTAAACTATTTATTTCTCAGATAATCCCTAAAATTTTGAACTAAAAATTGCCTGCAAAAAGCCCAACAGTTAATTGAACCAGCATCCACTGAAAAATCTTTCATGCTTTTTTGTACATGCCAAACTATGAAATATCAGGGAAGTAATACCAAAATTGTTCTCTAAGAGCTCTTTTTACATCCATCATAAATATGGCTAATTGGCTCCTGTTTAGACATTATCTTCTTAAACCCTCATTACAGTACTGCCAAAAATGAAGCCAAGTTGACTGGACACAACAGCATGATGAAAAAGGATCAAATACTTTAGTAAGTATTAATAGTCTCATGGTATCCATGAGTTAGGAAGAGCAGGAAGCAAGAGGAATACACACTGAATACTGTCAGTATAGTATATGGAAGAGCATATACATATAAGAAGGGCTCTTTATAATAAAACAAAAAGTGATCCTTTCTATCACATTTTGAAGAAGAGAACTTCCAGTAATAAGACCCAATTTTTTTTTATTCTCAGCCACAAAATGTGAAGCTTCTTTGCTGAACATCTGCCTACCAGTGGATTTACTGGCTTTGTTCTTTCCTCCCTCCACTCACACAAATCCCTCTGCACGCAGGCTGGATGGTATAGTGAGCAGATCTTGTGATCTCTCTAGAGAAACTTCAGAAGCCTTTTCCCTCCCCATCTGTTATTCAAATACACCCTGATTTGTTCTGAGTGGATCTTGTTCTCAAAAGGGCAGTATTTGCCTCAGCTTACCATCAACTCAAAGTTCCAAACCTTTTCACTCCTAAGGAAAAGGCTTCTCCTGTTAGGAAAAACTCCCCAGCTGAAACTCATCAGGTGATGGGGCCATACACCTTGCTCAGAAGATGGTCACTGCCACTAAGGTGTTGAAAGCTGTCACTGGTTATTTCCTCTTGGCATTAAAGGAAATCAGGAGCAAGACCATGAGCTCTTTTATGGAGCACAGCAGAAATGTGCTAGCTCTCAGGTTTCTTTAAATCCATCACAGTTTAAAATACAGGGAAACACAGTGCTGCTGAGGCTCTGCACTACAGCAAAGGATGTGATCTGATGGGAGCTTTGTACTGCACCCACAGAAGCAGCAAGAGTGGTGAGGAAGCTAAACTCCAAATCCCCTCCCCAGGTGGAAAAACTTCCCCACTCAGCGCTGTAAAGCAGGATTTTCACTCTTTCTCTAATAAATTCATTTGAAAGGAAGATGGGGAGAGAAACGAAAGCAGAAGGAGGAGAGTAATTAGATGGACTGCAGTAGAGGTCACAGCACTGGCAAAAATAATTTTCCCATGCTCAAGTCTCCATCTCTGGAGGTATTAAAAACCTGACTGGACATGATCCTGTACAATCCACTCTGAAAGACCCTGTTTTAGCAGGGGAGTTAGATGACCTCCAGAGGCTCCTTCCAACCCCAACTTTTCTGTGATTCTATGTTCTCTGTGGGTTAAGAAAAGGAAACACAGCTTAAAGAGCTGTGTAACCATATAATCTCTAATTAAGTAACTAACTGCATCTAGGCGTAAGAACAATCTGCCCAGTCACTAGCCATGAGATATTCTGACAGAAGTGGTGCCTTTTAATAGGGTTATTACAGGAAATACAGGAGCAACAGCTAATTAATTATCTTGTACAAAGAGTAGTAACAGTTTGTCCAGAACAAAACAGAAAAAAAAAAATAAGATCTTGTAAAAATATCTGATCAGAAAAGATTCAGTTCCATGCTCTTGCTATGGGTGTGTTGAAAGTGCAGATACAAGTTGAAGATGCAAAGTGCCACATTCCAGACACTCCTACTTACTTGCACTAAGACAATTGTTAATGTAGAACTGCTCACCACTAATTTAAACAAATTGCATATAATTGGTTCCTATAAACACTCCAGAAAACAGTTTCACTACCCCAGCTGCCTGTTTCAACGTATTCTCAGTTCAAAAGGCTTAGCACAGCCTTGCACAGGGTACCACATTAAGATAATGGAGTTTCTTGGCTTAACTGCCCTCCTAGGTAAATATCTATGAACTTAAAGCAAGAATTGCTATATTTTGTTTCAGTGAAGGACCTTTATTTCATAATTATTGAGTATTGCAGTCTAGTGGGAGGAATTTTACATACTGGCCTTTCTACCAGTACTCCTTGAGAAGCTCTGTATAATCACCACTGTATCTAATCTCAAAAAAAAAAAAAAAAAAAAAAAAAAAAAAAAAAAAAAAAAGTAGCACTCTGTCAGGGACTTAGGGTACTGTACATACCCCTGAGATAGAAAACATTAGTGCCATGTACCAGGGACAAGGAGACTACCAGGTGACTCGCTTACTAATTTGTATACTGCAATGTAGGCAGTTTGAACTTTCATTCTCTGATATTCCTTTTTTTAGAAGTATTTTTCAAAAGGATTAGAACTTTGTGCCAAGTCAGCCTTTCATTTAATAAATTTGCTTCGAGGTCCTTCACTGAAGACACATTGAGACTTCTGAAATCTATTTGTGTAACCTCCTGTTTGTTCTGGTTTTCACCGTTGCCTGTGCCTAACTGGGCAATGACAAAACCAAGAACTTTGGGATTCTGAGAAAAAAGCTCAGTTCTCTCTAGAGGAAAACCCAAGAGAACCATGTCCACATGGAAGGAATTGTCATTCACTCTCAGCTGTTCATTTGCTGCTTGTTTTATTTGTTTCTCTAGACCTAGATTAGTTTGTTAACTAGATTAGTTAATGCCCTTGAGTGCAAACAGGGGAAGGTATGCTTGTTCTGCAAATTAGTCACTGTAAGATAAAATGACAAGAAGATGAAGCAGGGCTGAAGATGATGTTGTAAGAATTATTCAAGTAATAGTAGATTAAGGACAGAACTATTTAAACTCTATAAGAAAAATTTTGTCTTCCACAGAAACAGGGACCTTCCCTTAGAAAAGCCACAGAGTCAGGGATTAGCAAGAAAGAATTTGAATATTTAAATCTAGCTAGATTTTTAAAAACTCAAAGCAGTGTGCCAAGGTGAAAAAAACTCTCCTTTTTTTTTTCTTTTTTT
>WEIU01017497.1:344-11439 GCA_013389925.1 Aegithalos caudatus | reverse complement strand
TTTTTTTTTTTTTTTTTTTTGTGGGGGGGGCATGGGTGGGTTGTTTGCTTTTGGGGTTTTTTTTTGTGTGGTGGATTTTTTGGGGGGGGTTATTATTGGGGTTTTTTGTTTGGTTGGGGTTTTTTTTTTTGATTTTTTTTTGTTTTCTAGGAGCAAAGATCACTTACCACCACAAGAATGGTGCCATGTTCTGGCCATGAAGAGCCTGCTTCCCTTATCCACCTGTAAAACACATCTTTGGAGGTCTTTGATGACCTGAATAGGACAGTGGAGCACTGCCATGTAAAGAAAATAACAAGAAACTTCCTAGAGGAAGGATTAAAGATGGTGCTTCCAATTAGCATGAGAAAAAAAAAAAAAAAAAAAAAAAAGCACTATAAATGCAGAGACACCAAAAAACTTAATTTCTCCAGGCTAGAAGTAGGACTGAATATACAGTACTTTCACTCTTGAAAAGAACCTTGATGCAATTAGTTTGGCCCAAATTGTCTTAATTGCCAAGCCATATGAAAAGCCCCAGACATGCTACATTAATGTTCTACTAACAGAAGAAAGTTTCCAAGATACCTAATACACTGAGAAGTATTTATACTGAAAGTCTTTTATTCCTCTATTGTTAAGAAGACTTTACTGGCTTAGAAGATTTGACTTGACTTCCAAATTCAGGGTGTTTAGAATAGTTTCAGAAATCCCAGCCTTTTCTAACAAGCTAACAGGCTGAATACAGCCCCCCACTGTGCCTTATTTTAATGCAAAACATAAGTGTGTCCCATCATAAGAGCTTTTCATAACTGCTTTTATTGTAAGCAATGAAAATATAAAAATCTCTGTTAAATCCAACACCCTTCTTAGCCCCAGATTAAGCAGTGATACTTGGGTTTTTTCAGATATTCAACTTGTAAAGGAGCAGTCACCTTAAGGGGTCTTCAAGAGATTGACGGAAAAGGAAGAATTTGCTGCTTACATTCAATCTTTTCACATTTAGCATTAAATTCAAGAGTAAATATATCCTGTGCATCCTCACAGAAAAGAATCAAAGGATTCCAAGTGCCACAAACTGATTTTCCCTAAAACTATTTAAAAAACCACCACCCAAACGAAACCCAAATACAAACTGCTTTATGCTGTCTAATTTTCATTAAGAAAAACACACATATATTCTGGACCATACTGTCAGACTATAAGCCAGACCCTTTAAATTCACAGACTGTGACCAGATTTAGTCTGCCAACATATTTAAAGCATCAATAATCNCCAACTATTTCTTTACTCATGTCCTCACAACTATATAAGGAAAGAGAGCAACTGGTGGCCATGTAGGGAGAAATGCATATCCTTTAATTAAAGGAAGATCAAGAAGTACATGCAGCAACAATTCAGGTTGATGCCCATATAGTTCATAAAATAGAAAGTGGGTGTGCAGTAAGGCAACAGGTTGCTAAGATGACTGATAGTGTTGACAAGTTTTGTTGCACATGTTCATCACACAAATGAAGTTATAAGCCCAGATAAGGTCAGTGAGAAGGAAAGGAAGTCCAAAACAGTGAAGCAGAAGAAAAAAAGGTTTTTTTCAGAGACAGAAGAAATCTCCTATCCTTCAGCTCTTCCTTACGCTGAAACTCCATCTTCTTCTTGTGAAAGAGAGAAAAAAGAGGAAATATGTTCCTTTCCCCAGCAAGACAGAGTTTTCCTTCCTGTCTGGTTCATCCTCCTCAGAAACTCGTTATGATTCATTCCCTGCAGACTCAGGTCTCTGCTGCTCAGCTGCCAGACTCACTCGGAAGCAGGTACACTCTGCTCTCTTTCCTCCAGCTTTGCACAAGGTTAACCAAGGGCCCACAAGAAGCCCCTTTCTAGGTGCTCCTTCCTCAAAGGATGAAGCTAGGATTCATCCACTTTATTGAAGCTCTAAGAACCCTTTACCTAGTCCAGAATGGTGTTATGCTGTTATTAGTCCAGGTCTCTCTCTGAAGATGGGGGCACATGTAAACCACCCTACAAGCAGAGCTAGCCTTAACTTTTCCTACTAGGAGTAAGAAAGGCTTTTTCTGATCCTCTTTGGCTGTGTTCAGATTGTTAAATTAAAGAAGTACTAGAGCCCTAGTCACCCACACTCTTCCTTAAGGCCCAGGCACCACCTCAGCAAGCTCTCTCCAAGCTAGCCTGCCAAGGAGGGTGGTAACTGTAAGTGGTGAGGACATGAGCCAGCCAGAGCCATTTGGACTTGGATCAATCCCAGGCCCTTTTTAATTAAGCAATATAAATTCAGTCTTATGTTCCTGAACAACTAGGTGGAGTTTAAGGTGAGAGAATGATACCAATGCAAAACTGAAGGTGGACAGTTCTTACTCACAATTCTGATTTGCCATCTGTTGAGGAAAAGAAGATACTGGCTTTCCGTTTGAAGTCTTTTGAAGATCTCCCATTTAGGCTTCTTGATGCAGATTTGTGGTCATCTACAAGGACTGAATGGCACCCAACATTCCTGACCTGTTTGACTGTGAATTTAATAAGGTGTTGGAAGAAAAATGCAAATTAATACTGAACCTATAGTGTCTTCTTCTATAGTTTGTACCACCCAGGACATGGTGTCTTGCACGAAGATTTACACAGCTTGAGATCCATGGAAGTACATATTCTGCATTTTAAAAGTTGCACTGTAAAACAGTTTGGAGGGGGATAATACATTTCCTCTTCCCAGCAGTTGCTGTGGCAACTACACAGGCTGTTTCAGTTTAGCTTGAGGGCCACCCTCAGGAGCTGACTCCTGTGCCGTCATCTTTCCTGCAGGTGAGCCAGCAGGCGTTAGCCCAGGCAGCTGCAGCACACACAGGAATCCACACATCCATGCAGATCCAAAGCATCGGGGGCTGCCAGACAGGAGGCTCTCAGGGCATCCACGTGACAGTAGGAAGGCAGGAGGCCCTGGACACTCAGCCTAAGGTCACCCTGGAGGTCACTTTTTCAGAGCTGTGCAGTGACAGCTGGTAGACTCAGGGGAGCGTGGGAGCACCTTCATGTATAATAGCAAAGCAATGTTTACAAGGATATCTCACCTTTGGCAAGATAGCTATAAATGGAATAAATTGAGAGAAGCTAGTCTCTCAAATAGAACTCTCTTATATGTCCTTGGAAAGAAACACTTCTAGAAATAGATATTTTCCATTAAAATGTCCTTAAATTTCAGATCTTTTTGCTTTTCAATTGATAAATACCTTCAACAATTTCTAAATTCTGCTTGACTGTAGGACTCTCTATCACTAACCTGTCTAAATGACTACAAACTCCTTTAATCCCTTTAGTATTTACTTTATAATTTCTTTTGTCATTCTAGGTTTTCATCTCCCTTTGAGAATAAGTGGGAGAGAGAGCATCCCACACTATTCATGGATCATCCACATAGCCCCTGACAAAAACTCACCTAATGTACTAGCATCACATTCTGACTTACTTTTGTTCTAACTTCAGCAAGTTCCACCCCCAAATTCTTAACCTACATATATGACTACAAGGGTTTAGTATTTACCTTCTCATCTTCTCTCTTAAATCTATTAGCAGGTGGTTTTTTTGGCAGCCAACTGTGACCATAGTTACTCCAAACAAACATTGGAATCCAAGGAAAAGGAACTCCAGAAAATATAACAAACCCTTGTTTTGCTGTTACTCCTGATACTTTTTTTAAAAGAAAAACTTCAACTTCCACTTTCATTCAGTGGCAGCTGGCACAACTGGAATAAAATCATTCTCATCCAGCATCTAAGAGAAACTTAGTAACCCTACAGTTACCCTAGTAAAACTACCATGAAATGAGAGCACCATATTTATGTAACTATCCTGAGGAACCCCTTAGAGAGTCTTTTCAACGGCAGTGTATGGAAATGGCCAAAATCAATATCCACACTGGTGAAGTGTTAAAAAGCCAATGTCTTCAAAGACATGCTTTCACAGAAAACTTTCAGGCAGGAGAGAATATCTTACTGCGACACACTGGATTCATCTCCACTTCATATCAGTAATGCTTCAGATACATCATTTCACATGAGTTGAAAAGACGAATCAAAATGAAGAAAGATACTAGAATGAAAATCATAATTACTCTATTCCCACTTTTTTGGCAGAAATTTCTCCTACCATGAGTAAACTAATTTATTTTACCCTGATATGTATTACATAGGAAATAACAAGGTTTTTTCTCTTATATTTTCACTATTCCACAAACATTATCTGAGTTTAAAGTCCAGTTTGAAAACAAGATCACCTTCAAAAAATGTGGTTCTTCCATACAAACACTACATAAAGACTTTTTGGCTGTAAAATAGTCCCATACTGCTTTCAGATACCCTGTTCCATGGAAGATACAATGCTTCAAGTTTCAAAGGTAAGAGAACTCACCTCTGCCATGTTTCAAAACTCTGTGCACATAGCCAGAGCTCAACAGTTGATAACACAGGGTTTAGTAACACATAGTCACTGACTCTGCTACTAACATCCCTGGTCAGCAGAAACCCCGGAACATGTTGCCCTGAAGTGGCAGGTTACTATCCTCTCCTACAATAATGTCTTTAAATTAGGCTTTCAAAAGTGAGCTCAAAGGCGAACAAAGTGAATCAAAAGTGAGCAAGATCCAAACCACAGGTTTACTCTGTCTGTACCCTGCTGAGGGTATGGACATAGGGGGAAGGTCTTGCATCCACATGGGTTTTGCAGCTCTCTGGGACCTCTTCTGCAGGGTGCCATGGCCAAAAGCTTCAAGGAGATACACAGTACCTAAGTGAACAGACAAAGCTTCCACAAAGCTAGAACCAAGTCCCTACCAACACAAATAAGAAATGCTCAGCAATAATATCCAGAAAATTTCCCTGGATTCTGATGAGTCCTGCTTTAACAGCAGAATCTTGCACAAACCATTTTATCCTGAAGCAAGCATTATCCTCAAATGATCCTCAAAACAAATGAAAAGGATAACATTTATTCTTAGATGTTCTAAATTCTCTTGCTGATTTTACTGTCTTTTCCTAGTCAATCATAGTTGCTTTACGGCCTCTGCATTTCTTTACTTCTGCTATAATTCTGCTACTGTAAATTAGCAGCAAGTGGGAAAACAACTATGTATACAGCTCATGCCCAATAAAAAAAAGGCTATTCCATCAGCCTACCCTTCATCCATCCTAAATACCTATTATATCATTAATAAAATAAGCCCGTGCAGTTGTTCTGCTCATGGTCACTAGTTAATTATTCAAAGTGGTGGAGAGAACTTAAAAATACCTGAAAGAAATACAATTAAGAGCTAATTTTCCTCAAAGACTTTAACCAGAGTTAAAAGGTGAGATGCTTGCACAAGGTGAGAAGGTGAAAAAACTCAAAGAGATGTGAGAAGCTATAAAGGAGATCACAGAGTTTGGGATGGATCAAGGTCATTATTCATAGAGATAATAAACATCTGAGTAAAGCTGGGAGACTAGCAAATGTTGGTTATGAAACTCTGTGTAACCAGTTTTTTTTAGGCAGAAAGTCTCCTTCACATGGGGACAAATACAAAAAAAACCCAAAAGGATTTAAAACAGCAAGTGACTAGGAAGAACTCTCTCATGGGTGCAAAGCATTACAAATTTTAATCCACTTGTTGATCCTACTTTAAAATATGGATTTTAGTGAGAGTTCAAGCCACAAAATTGCACCTGGGTTTTAGACATCCTAAAGGTAATTCACATCTGAGATTTCAGGTTGATCTCCTAGTGGGATAATCTGCCTACATCATATTTAGGTACAGTTTCTCAGAAACTATTAGCTGTCTGGGTTTGACTTGCAATTTCCAGTTCCAAGAAAATCAAAACTGTAAAGTGGCTCTTTGTGTCATTAGTGCTACAAATTAATAGGGACTACTGTTAATTTAACCCTCATTAAGATATTCCTGATAGGTTACTCTATAAGGTACTATTGTACTAAGGATTTAACTAATTTTTTTTAAGCATTTCCATGATTTATACTTTTTCCACATATTTTCCCACAACTTTTTTTTTCATGTATTTTCCACTATGTTTAGCACTCGTAGCTCCTCTTCATCTTATTCAATATCAATAAATTTAACTATACAGCAAAGAGTGATATGTGTAGAAACTACTGAGCAATGGTAGTGCTCCATAGTGCATTTCTTTAATGAGAAGCATGAACTGGGAACTGTTTAATCTGGACATTTTGTTTGACTGAAGCAGGACATGCTTCGAAATACATTTACTGAAAGAATAACGAGTCTGTCAAACTTGACTTCTTTAAATTAGCATTTTCGTCTCAAACTTCATTAAAGGGCAATGAAATTCCTGTATATTTCCTTTGCTAGCATTGGTGAGAAGCAAGAGATTTATATGCAAACAGAAGTCTGCTTTTATATGCAAGCTGTCTCTCCTGTTCAAACCATTCAACAATGGTACAAAATTCTAGTTTTCAGTCACACTCGAGCTTAATTCTTTAAAGGCTTCTTCAAGGGAGTGATACTCCACTTCTTCCCTCAAGAGAAAGGACATTGTGAAAACATGCCCTTTTCAGGAGATACTTCCTTATCCCATAGGCCTAGAAAATCTATAGAAATTAACTTCTTTTAGCTGGACAAAAGCAGCACATGCAAAGGGTTGTGTCAGCTGCTGCCTCATTTTTGTCCTCCTAAGCCAAAGATACCCTCAGCAAAGGCAAGTTATACTTCACAGGAACCAAGATGATAGAAATGTCCAGGATTTCAGGACAGTTCAAGGAAGCCGAAGGCATCATGAAAGAAGTGCTTTTCACCTGAAAAGCTCTCCATAATCAGCAATCACAAACATGGGGTAGGAATAGCAGTGTTAGCCTCTGTTTTCCAACAGAAGGACCAAGGAGTACCCACAGAAAGTGCAAACCCCTCCACATCCTTTCCACACAGCACGTGATTATGTAGAGCTCTCTGCCATACAAAGTTTTTTGATGCCCAAAATAGAAATGCTGTTTGATAACTGAAGTTGCGTAGCTCCTTCAGAAGCTACTATGCACAGTGACCTGAATACAAGCTCCAACTTCACAGACCAGTGACAGCTGAAAACTGAGAGGACAGATTAGGGGAAGGATCAAACCCAAAGATTTGTCCATGTCTTGCATTTTTTCTTACACCACCTAATGCCCAGAGATGGAGACACGACATGCTCAACAGCTAAGGCACAAATCCTGCACATTCTGTATCCTCACCATGTTCTTATCTTTCCAGATGACAAGGCCATACACAAAAAAAAACCATGGATGACACAATGAATTTCAGTGACAAGCAAAGTCTGTTCCTCTCTCAGCTTAGTAAAATATAGGCCTTTCAGGAATCTCCTTAGAACAACATTTTCCATAGAGGATTACAGTTTATTTGTATCACTGTCCTCAAGCAAAAGCCAAAAAATTCCAAAGGAATTAAAATGTTTAACCTTGGTTTGATGCTACTGTCTGAGATGTCCAGGTTCATTTTAGTGCCACCAAGAGATTAAGCCACGTAATTTCCAAGAAAGTGCTTACCCTATGCAAGCACTAAACTTGTTCAGTGCAATTCCTCATGCTGTTTCCAGTTAAAAGTCAAATAAGCACATGTCAGAGTGAAAAGACAAAATACGGACCTTAAAATTAGACCATTAATTTATGCCAGCAACTCTGTGCTACCTATTGTCATTTGACCCACACAACCATTCAATATTAACTCAAAAACTATAAAAATGTTGATTATGTTCACCACAGTATGGTACCTATACTAGTAATTGAATTTTACTGCAGAAGGTGTTATTAAACTGGCTTCTGCATTGAATATTACTACAGATATTATTATTCTGACTTCTCCATGCAGTTTCTCCAGCAACTGTTTACTTTCCTTGCTACTATTTAATGTGAATGTTTCTAACATCATATGCTACAAATACACCAAACCTGCATTCCATGTATCCATTAAATGCCTTTCACTTAATGATTTTGGAGGTTTTGGCCTCAAAAAGTTCTTCAGTTACCATGCTCCTGTTTTGGATAACAACTTTGTTCATTATTCACATGCTATTTCTCTTTGCTACAGAGTGTATTAAAACATCGCTTACACTTTGCTTGCTGTGTGTTCAGTCCGTCATGGTGCCAGACACCATCAGTTCCCTTCGCAATTATTATTTTCAGTACTTCTGGGTGGATCTACTGTATGCATCCACTTCAAGAACATAGTAAGTATTTTTTATAATAACCAGTCTGAAGATGAATATACTCTTTTAAGCACTCTATTATATGATCTTCAATAAAAAGATTTTTTTTCCCAGCTCCATTTGCTGTGACAATAGGAGCACACTCTGTGCAAGAAGGGGGCTCTTTCTAAACTAAACTTGGGCACAGTCTTACAAAGTTTATTTCCAGGTAAACTGTTCTTCTGCTGTATACACATATACACTCTTTCTCTACAGTGGCAAGTAGCTCTTGGATACTTTAGTTGTACAACAAGCCTCTTGCTACATCTCAGCAATTTTTTTTTTTCACAACAGAGATTGTAAAGTTTTATGATTGTTCAATGTTTAGTTACTCGGTGAGTTGTTCAGTAAACCAGTAATTTATCTTTGAAAAGCTATCATTCACTGAAATGAGAACAAACAAAAGGGCCAACAGCACACTTGTGCAATGTTCAGATATTGCCTGCAATTTCTAGCAAGCAGGAAGAGAAGGCATAGGTAATTAATAGTGTGTCCAAAATCGCAAAAGCCATCTAAACCAGAACTAGGTATAGAAACAAATCTCTGCTCCCCAAGCAACAAGCTCATCCTTGACTGAGTGAAACATGCTCCAGCAGGACTCACTGTTTAGAGGCACATTTGGCAAACATCTGTAAATATTCAGTCTAATTTGCACACAAAATCACTTCATTTATCCATCTGCAACCTAGACTGAGAGTATTTTATCCTAAATGTTGACTGTTCCTGTGAAAACCTCAGTAGTGATCCCAACAGCTACAAAGTGCACCCTCAGAGTCAGTGTAAGGGCCCATTTCTTTAGATTTACGAAGTCCTCTTGAACAACTGGTTTCCAATTTCAAGCAACTGTCTCATCTCCAGATTATATTTTTACAGGCATTTACTGGACAGAAAATCTTTACAAAGGGACAAATTCTGGATGTCTAAATCACTCATTTTTTAGATTTGAAGTCAATAGGAATTTTAGCTTAAAATTAATATACTTAGTATAATCTGAGAAGGTTAAGTAGAATAAACATCCAGCTCAAACGAAAAATGCGTACACATAAATATTTAAACCAATAGCATCTGTAAATACATTTTTTGTATTTTCCTTAAGCCTAAGTCATCCTTTTTATATTTGAATTCATTTATAAATGGCCTGTCATTAGCAGACATTGAACTAGGTGCAAACATTTTATTACAGTAGGGAGATGCATGAGCATGCATAAATTTCACCCCTTAATAAGTAGAGTATGCAATTTAATTTGATCAAGAATAATTAAATTTGTATAAATTCAGGAAATGTATTCCATAGAGGATAAAACTTCAATAGGTGAAATACATGTAAATAGGCAGTTTTACATTTGAGCAAGAGAAACAGACCATGCCTCAATTCCCATTACAGGAATTATGGCATTTAAGCAGTCAGAGCTGCTTTTCAGAC
Source organism: Aegithalos caudatus (assembly GCA_013389925.1). NCBI lineage: Eukaryota > Metazoa > Chordata > Aves > Passeriformes > Aegithalidae > Aegithalos > Aegithalos caudatus. The sequence continues at coordinate 1,794 of WEIU01017497.1, read as the reverse complement.
CTACATGAAAGAAACTTCAAGGACCTGATCCCACAGTTCTTACCGTCTTTTTCTTTTGGTGGGAGGTTTGAGTAAGGAAAGAAGTGGGGAGGCCAATTTTTTTTTTTTTTCAGAATTCAGATAAAGACACATATGGGCAGGACACAAGCTTCCATTTCAAACAGATCCTCACATGGCTGTGCTTAGAAACTTTTTCAAAATGATTAGCAACCAGGAAATACCAGCCAAACTATTTTATGTATTAGGAAATTAACATGGGACTATGCAGAGATTCTAGTTCAGCTGCAGCCTGGATTTCAGACGTATTGCTTTTTAAACAGGTTTTGCATTTGAAATTGATGTGAGATTGATACTAATTTCCTAAACTAAATCCTCCGTCAGTAATATATTTATAGTAATGTCAATTGCCATCTACTCTCCTGTCAGCATCCCTGACTGCTGGAGAGACGCTTCTCCTTTGAAGTGAATGGAGAGGAAACCTGATCCATCCTCTCTTGGGTTGCCACCAGGAATGAAATGTGATAGCAATTCTCCCCGTGGGGGCATCAAGTACTCCAGCCAACACACCTCCAGTGAGCACCCAAACAGTTGTCATTTGGTAAAAAAAATCTATTCACTTGCTGGACTTGCTTCAAAAAGCAACCAGAGATAATCTCCTTCCCCACTTCTCCTCAGGCCCCAAATTCTCCCCATAACTTTGCCATTCCCTAGCTGAAGATACCCAATTTGGAGGCTAGGGATGGTGGTGGGAAAGCCAGGAAGACAGTCTTGTCTTATTTTAACAAGATCTGGTTCAGGACTTACTTTGGAGCAGTTTTTAACTATTTGGGAGAAAAAGTCCCTTCGGTCTTGCACTTTTTAAAGTCCTCTGTGTGTATGACCAGCAGGAAGGGCAGAGTTAGATAGAAATAATTACACAAGCAAGTGAGGCCCAGGGAACCTGACATATGGCAAACATTTTTCACAAGAGACAGGACACTGCAGATATACAGGGCTTCATTGATTTTAATACCATTAAAATCAGGAACACTCAAAAAAAAATCAGTAGCTGAAAACACAGCTACACGTATAAATTCCCAAAGTTTTTCTCCAAATGAAGAAATGTAAAGAGGTAAATAATTGCAGCAATCAAACACAGCTCCTCTATCGAGGACATCAAATTTGAAACCAAGGGGTTTCAGCCAACCATAAAACCAAAGCCTCCTGATGCAACCCTGCCAGAGATTTACACACACTCCCCATCCCTCCCTGCCGCTCTTGTCCCTCGTGTCTGGAGCTCCGGCCGGTGCCGGTTAGCGGTGCCGGCGGGCCGAGGCCCCGGGGGATGGCAGGGCAGCCCGGGAGGAGGTTCTCACATGGAGGGGGGCTGCAGCCAGCGGTGAGGAGGAAACGCAAAGCAAAGAACATTTGGAAAGGAGCCACCCAGTCCCGTTTCTGGAAATAGACCAGC
>WEIU01017491.1:102109-115353 GCA_013389925.1 Aegithalos caudatus | reverse complement strand
AAAGAAAATTAAACTTGACCTCTGTTGAAGCTGCAAAGCAGTTACACAAGGAAAAGAAAATAAAACAAAGTTTTGTTTTGCTCTTCCCTGTAGTAACCTATAGTTATCTTTTTTTCAAAGCAATTTCTGTGTGCTGGAGTTCAAACCTAAGTTCAGTTTCAAGCTGTTCATTCTAGTGTAATTCCAATACTGCTGGCTCTTCTGGAAAGCAGCCCAGGTGGGTTTAAGCATAGTATACTGTAAAAAAAGTAATTTTCCTGGCACACTGTGTGAGATCATGTATCGCTGGCCTTAACAAAAAAAAATAAATATATATACAATAGAATTTATTTATCTTACCAATTTCTATTATGTGAAATAGAGAAATACAAATCATTCACTAAGACAGATCTTACCTTCTGATGCACAGATGAAAGAATACATTTGTAGACACATAAATTAAATTATTCCCTTTCCACTGTAAGAGAAGAAGTTCCTCTCCATTTGAAAGCATAAATTCTGTTATATATTGAATTGTTTGAAACACAGTTCTTTTACAAGCATGCTCGTTTGTGCCCAGTGGTTCAGGGAGTCATGCTCTTCACCAGTTTCTGTGAGAAACAATACTTTCCAATTCAGCAACAATAAACCCAAGACAAGCTATTACTGTCTGTTTACATTAGCTTATCTTTTCTTCTTTGTAGCATATTTAACTACAAGCTGCATAACATATGGTTTAAAAAAGAGAAAATATTCTAGTCTAACACTTCAGATGCTCTGTCTTAATGAGGTAATCAGATTATTGCCTGATGATGAAATAGCATCCTCAACAGCCACGAGTAATCTGTGTGCATTTTGCAATAACAGTATGTAAATATGCACTTCAGTGGATTTCCAGCACAAAGAATTTCTGCATATCAAGAAAGTATAACATTTTTGTCCTAAAGAAAAGCTTCCCATAGAAGGGGTAAATTTAGCAGACTTTCTTTGTTCTTTGGTGCATCTTAATATCTGAATCTATACCTTTCAGTCAAAGCAATGCTCTGCAAAGTCAAAGTGTGTGAAATATGAATATTTTCCACTCTCTTTCCACTTCGATGGGTTGGAAGTGATCTCAAGGCTGGTTTAGTTTATGAGAAATGATAACCATTCCTTAGGAAAACCAAATCTGAATAGTCTGAAGTCTGCAGGAAAAAATGCACTGTAAGGATTTGGGGTCTTTAAACACAGTTGTGAAAATAGCCTACTTGCTGTACCTAGTACTCAAAATCAATGCACTAGGAAAAAAAAGCAAACCAAACTTGAGGTGGAGGCAAGAAGCTGGAAAGGGATTGAGCAGACTGGTTGACATGGGTTTGAATTCCCTACTGGCATACTTATGAATGGATGAGTGTTAGTAGAAGAGGTTCTGGAGAAACAAAAATGGTCTTCTAAATCCTGCTTTAAGGGTAAGGGAAAGACACAACTGACAGATAAATAGGAGACAGAGGTCAGGGTTCAGGTCCCTAAGTATAGGTAATGAGTGCCAATTAATTTTCCAGAGAGTCTTCTTATTATAGATTTCCATACACATCCCTGTCAAGAAGCATTGGATTGTAAACTTGTATGAAACAGGAAAATAATTACTGTAATTTTTTCTGTGTAATTATTTTGTGTTACAGCAGCCCCTCCCTGAGCCTGAAACTTCTGCTTATCTTTATTTCATGCCAACAGAAAGATACTGGCATTGCTCCCAGGGAAGTTTTCATGATCTTATGACAAAAAAACAACCACTGTGCATAAGCATAAATATGGAAAGTACTGCAAACTATGCACAGATGAAAACTGATTCAGAAAGAGTTTTTTTTACATGATTTTGCATGAAATATTGATTTTCAATTTTTGCATTTGTTATTGTTGCAGTGCAGAGTGTGGGTAAGAAAATTTCCAATGTGACTAAAGCTGACAAATCTGTTACAGATACAACCATATGAGAGGACTAAGACACACACAATGAAACAGAAACATATGCTCATCTCTATCTGACAGAAAATAGACTAAAATTTAAGGTAACATGATGTTAGCAATACCAGGCAATACAACAGAAGACAAAAAGCCAATATACTACAATTTAAAAGGAGTTAGTGAGAAATCAAATATTGTTGTGTCTTAATTATGACAAACCTTTTTATATACTTAAAAAAGAGGCAGGAAAGATGACTGCTTAAGTCAAATAAAAAGTATTTATAGTTATTCTATGCTACAAATAAGCCTCAGACAGGTATACTTTCTTACTTTTCATTCACGTCTGTAGATTTCTCAGTGTATTGTGAAACAAATTTTAAGAGGAACAATATTAAAATGCATGTAGAGGAGATTTCTTGACAAAAATTAAGGATAATTTTAATGAGTCTGAACTGGAAACACACCCTCTACAACCAATGCAGAAGTGTGCTTTTTGACACAACTTTTTAGAAAATTATTCGTTTTTTAAAATGTTTCACAAGTCAATTTATCTGTACTTGATACTTTGGATTGTAATACATTTTAGATTATATTCTGCTCAATGCTCCACTGTGCTTAGTCAGTTTAGGACTGAAAGTGCACATTAATGACAATGAGGAAGAAAAAAACAATCAGGTGACCTCAGCTGAGATTGCCATACACACATCAGTCAGTGTTTATCAGGCAATTCAGCCTCAGCAATTGCAGTCTCTGAGCTGTTCTGCTGAGATTACTCACAGTTCTTGTGCTCTTTTTGTTCCCTCTGCTTAGGGAATATGATCTGAAGTATACTTTTTCTATTTAAAGAGGCTGTATGAAAAGATCCATACCATGTTTTCCCATTACTATGAAAAATGAGACATAGGTGTATGAAAAGTGGATTGCAGGCAGATAAAATAATTTTAGCATCCTGCAGTTGACCTTGTAAGTTTCTACAGTGCTCTCCCTACATGGCAGTTTACTTTTAGAAACTCTACCCCTGAGCACAGCCACAGCAATGTGGACAGTTTTGACTAAGTGATTAAAAAACATTGCACATTGCATTGACTTTGGCACTTGAGTTGTTGGTAATGAAACAAGACAAAGCAATTGTAGAAGTTCAGCAATAGCCAAGTCCAGCAGAGTGATGAGTGCCACAAGAGTGGCATTGGAGAGATTGTTCCTTGATGCTGGTCAGGCTGTGAGTGTTTGTGCCCTTGAACCACATCAGTTTGTCAGGGAGGGTCAGTATAAAATTTTCAGCATTAAACTTCTGAATGTATTTAAAAGTAACAATGGCAAGAATAATGCAACCTTGAACAATATGGACATAAACAGTCAGGTTTTCAATTCTGGTTTTGTTTTGTATCCACTGTCCTACATTGCAAATCAGCATATTTCATTTAATTAAATAAACACTGTAAGTAGCAGAATTGACAGAGGAATCTCTGAAGAATATGGAGAATATATTTATGTCTGCAAGAGGAATATGAACAAAGCACAAAGCACATCCTCAGTAGAAATGGACTAATTGCATAATATTGGAACAAAGAGGGGAGCTTCTGCATGTACTGAGAAACTTCATGATACATGGGAGAGAACCACCAATTAATGAGTATGTTTATAGCATGTTAATTCCAGTTCTGGGACCAATACATGTTAAGCACACTTAGAAGGCTTCTGATAACCCTCTGTGCCTAAAGCTTTCTAGCACATGCCCTGTTTACAATTCATCTATTTCTCATAAAACCAGTCTTGCCAAGTAAGGTGAAAAATATATCAAGTGATAATAAAAGCTAATACCCTCTTAAGGATGCCTTATTCTGCAGATTTATAGAACCTATAAACCCTCACTGCAGATAAACTCACAATGACTATGTTTTCCACAGTTCAAAGGTCTCCAAACATGGGTGGGCTGAGACCTCCTTACCCCAAGAGACACCATCTGTGAATTGTGTATGAAATCTTTGGTGAGAATAGCACAATGTAACTATCACAAGTGTCATAAATGCCACAGTTTCTGCACAACCAAGAGCCATAAACACCTTTGGCTGGGCCCTGAGTTTCACAGCATCAAAATAAACTGCTCATCCAGTTGGCTGAGTACTTGGAGACTCCAAGGTGTAGCCTAACTCTATCATTTTACATAATCCGTGTACAAATGAAAATTATTAATTTTACCTGGTTTGGAGTTAGAACCATTCCTTCCTGTTTTTGTTTTTTTGTTTGTTTGTTTGGTTGGTTTTTTTTGTTTTTGTTTTTGTTTTTGTTTTTTTTTTAATCCATTGGGCAATGAAAGCAACACAGCCTGGTTCAAGATGCACACAGAACTCCAGCTTACAGCTGCTCCATCAGCTGCAGTATCAGCTCTGTCTCATAAACAAGGTTTATTTCTCCATGCCTAGAAAATTGGTTATTCCAGCCATTAGCTATTCAAGACAGATTTCACAGACGGTAGTACATAAGCTTGCTATTCACACAGCACAAAAATACATTATTTCTGTTTATTGCAATGTCCTCTGTCATTCCCCTTGGAAATGTTCTTTTCTTATAAGGTGAGGAGTCTGGAAATTAAATTTATTTTTATTTTTCAATTTTTTTGATCAATCCTTTTCCTAAACAAAACTGAGGGTGGGTTGGGAAGGAAATATATTTTTCTTTTCTCTAAACCCCAAAACCTTCAAGAAAAAGACATTGGTTGTCACACACTTTTTAAATCATCTGCTCCCTTCCATTTTAACTCAGTACATTTGCTCCCACTCTCAGAAAGCTATCTGCAGAGAACAAGGGGTATACACATGCCAAAAGAAGCTTCTATTTAAATCTAACAGATAAACTTCTGTAAGAATAGGCCAGTAGATTTCTTCATATGTTTTGTCATATGTTTTGCACCCTGGCATGAACGATTCTTATTTTCCTATGCCACTCTTCTTCCAAGAGACAGCCCATCTGCCCCCACAACTGTAGCTTGTGTGGAAATAAGACTTTGAATAATCCCCTTTGTTCACACCAAGGAAAAAAAAACATGTGAGAGCCAGCAGAGTAAGGCAAGAGGTATACACCACAAAATAATACACAGGTAAAAGAAAGCAAACCATCTAACTGTAATTAAACTCATATGATTTTGACAAACCAAACATAAAAAAACCCAAACATTTCTGACCACTCCTTCAAAAAGTGAACTAATACTCAGCTAAAAACTATGTTAACTCAAGAACAACACGTGGCAAATTCAGTTCAGAAACAGAGACAAATGTGACAGGTGAGTGCAAAAGAAAACCAAGAAAAATACATGAGGTATCTACATGAGAAATCATGTGGCCATGGTTATACTGAGACCTCCAAAAGCTCTGCTCATCCTCTTTATCTTTCCTACATTGTCACATCATCTGTCCTTACTTACATCCTCTCTGCTATACTGACAATTCCTCCAGGAATCAAGGGTATGTATCTTAATTCTATGGTGTGTTTAAGAAAGTGAGGCTTGGAATAACTCACTCAAAACCATGGTCATCCCAAAGTAGTTAATTTCATTCACATTTGGCCTTAGTCAACACCTAATATTCAGCAACATGCAGTTCAGAAGCTTGTGCAAGATACACATTTAACAACCAGATGGATGTAGTCCTTAAAAGCAATATTTAGACTTTCCTTGAGTTGTGATTCTGGAGCACCAGTTTTAAGAACCTCAGGTTTTATAGTGCAGGTCTTAAAGGTACATTTTATGGTAAGAGATTTACAAATGCTGTGACAGAAAATTTAAGGGAAAAAAAAAAAAGGCCACATTGAAATGAGCACCAAAAGTAAATATGTATACCACAAAGCTCATTAAACTAAGTTTTGGTTTATCTACATTTTTTTGTTCACTGCTAAAAATCAAAAAACCTCTGAATGAACAGGATGTACAAGGGCCCCACATACAAAAAACAAGACAAGGGGGAATAACCTTAAGCTGAGGGAGGGCAGGTTTTGACTAGATATTTGGAATAAATTCTCTACTGTGAGGGTGGTGAGGCACTGGAAGAGCTTGTCCACAGAGGGTGTGGACTCCCCATCCCTGAATATATCCAAGACAAAGCTGGCTGGGGCTCTGAGTAACCTGGTCTGGTGGAATGTAGTGGATGCTCAAGACTTCTTAGGTTTTTTGATAAAATATTCCTGCAAATAATTAAAGTCAAAGAGTAAAGGTTGTTTTTAATTATATATCATCAGTTGGTTTATTTTTGTATGTATAAAATGGAATTGAGTCTTACGTTTGGGCATGTGCTCATGATTAAGCTACATTTCAATAGGCCATCAGAGAGTAGTCATAATAATTTAGGACTATATTTTTACAAACACAAATATAATTTATGCTGACAAGAAGCAGACCAGTGAGTGTAAAGAGCCCCAGCAAACCAAAACATTGTAAAGATTACAATGTGAGAAATTACGAATTTTGGTAATTTGCAAATTGCACAAAGAAACTGTATTCTTTTTACTAAACTGATACCCATAATTTTGCATGCAGCTGTATATATCAAATGAGACAACTGTTGAACATGTTTTTGTGTAAAAATCTTAATATGAAGATGGATTCTGTAGAAATAATATATGGCACTGGGAAGAACTGATAGATTGTAGGCAGCAAATTATAAGACAATGATAAAATGGATAGATAAAATGTGAAATACATTTTGAAATCTTTCAGTGAGTACCATTTAAAACATAAATGTCACAGTTAGCCACTAAGAAAATGGCAAAAGTATGTGCTAAAATGGCAAAAACTGAGCATGGTCATTAACTTTTCAGAGTGATTTTTGAGTTCTTACTCTAGCAGGTAGGCGATGTCAATGCTGAAGATTGTGTGAACACATTCTGTAAGTATCTATGCATATCAGACTATCAGAGTACTGATGGCAGATGATTAATAGCTGGAAACTATCACATATAGCACTTTTATTCTAATTTTTACCTTATAATTTAGGAAGCTTCTTTCAGGTTTGGGAGTTTTTTAATGTCTCAGGAATTACTCTGTATTCTTATTTCCATGAGGAGGAGAAAAGGGCATGCTTTTATACAAGAGTTGAACTTCAGTTATTTGCAGTATATATGTACTAAAGCCTAAAATTTGTTATTGGAAAAAAAAAATATCTTTCATTCAATCCTAGCTAAACTAGCAAATCCAAGTCATCTAGAACCTTTGGGTGAGGCCAAGACAGGCAAGAACATGAAAATATGCAGACAAATTTTAGTGAGATATATTTTACTCTCCTGATTCAGTACAAGAATGGCTTTTTACTGTCTGTTTTCTGCTCTGAAGAGGGTAAACAGGAGAAAGACTTGGTGGTCCTTTCTGAATTTCCTTGCTTTTATCTGCTACTGAGAAGTGTATAAAGTCAAATTTATTTTTTTAAATTTTTATTAAACACTAAATGTTATTTTTAATAAAGTACAAAAATCTAAAGTAATGCTTCAATAATTTGCAGTAGTAACTGAGTGTAAAGTTGGTAATTATTAAATACGACTTCAAGAATTTAGATTAATTTCTAATGTAAGATTATAAGACTATTTATTATTAATATTTATATTTCTCATAATTTTGTAAGCATGTTTTACCTTCCAAAGAGAATGAAACCTTAAATTTAAAACAATTGCATTATTGTCACTAGTATTCAAGTTCATTAAGACCACAACAGAAACAAAAACTATCACTGTATTAACAACTAAATTTTCTTAGGACTGCTAGATGAGACAAACCATAAAGTTCTCGTCTGGTGTTTTCTACTAATTAACTAATTATATATTCATTATTATCAGAATGCTATTCATCTTTTATTTTGAAAGAAGTATCTCCTCACTTTTTTTCACAGGAAGTATGCAGTGAACTTTTCTACTATTTTTTTAAGTCAAATTAAACATCCAAAGGTAGATATCTAACCCAGCGCCTCTTCACTCCCATTGTTCCCCTTTCTCTGGTAAGGAAGAACGCTTTCCTAACTGACTCTTTAATCTTGGATTTCTGTTTCACAGTAATGCTTTTCAGCTTTTATATCTCTGGTGGAAAGGGACGTGAAATTGAAAGAGATTGATCTGCTGGAAGAAGACTACACCCGTTTATCAGATATCTGCTTCACATTACATCAGATTTACTCATTTTGCTCACTCAGATTCAGTGGAAAAACAAAAATCAACCTCACTTCCCCCTGTCAATACCTCAACACCTTCATTTTTTCATTTTCTGTGTTTCTTCTGTGCCTTGAGCATAAATATTTATAAATCCATACTTGGCAGGGGTAGACAAATCGAAAAGCAACACAATGCTCTGGCAGTGGTCCTTCAGTGCACCAGGACCTTCTCACCCTTCCAGCATAATTTTTACCCACTACAGCACCTGTTGGAAATAATTTTTCAAAAATTAAACTCAAAGTAACAGTTGTGATATATTTAATATATTAACAAAACAGAATAGATTATTTGATGGATTTTCTGCCTGGAACATCATTATCCAATGCTAAACAGGGTCACCAAAGCAGAATAATTAGTGAATCATCATCTGACAGAATCTTACTGCTGTGACCTACAGGTATGAAGAATTCAGTAAAATAGAAGCATTTTAATTCCCTTTGAAATTATTCAAAGGACTGGAATTCGTCACTGAGATGTTGTATACATCTAGACAATACTTTCCTCACTGTAGATGCTGGTATGATGAAAAGCAACCTGAAAATGTCCTTAGACTTCTCCCTGTGCAGTGAGTATTTAAAGAACATGGTCTATTTTAGAGGATAAAGTGGTAGAACACTTCTCAGGAGAAATTCAATTTCCAAAATACTTTAAACATTTTGTCAGGACACCTTGGGTCTCCCATAGCAGGAGATGGCATATCCTGACAGCCAGGGTCCATCTTCTCCCAGCCAAGAGCAGGGCAGCCGAGGAGCACTGGGGTAACCCTGGCCATCGGGCACCTCCCTGGGGAAAGAGATGGGATGTGTGCCGGAGCTGTGCCCAGCAGGGCAGGGCTGTGGGGAGCAGAGCTGTGCCCGGCTCGGCAGGGCCATGTCCATGTCCAGGCAGAGCTGTTGGGAATCTGGGACGGGCCCTGCTGCAGCATCGCCAGGCTGAGGCTGACAGGAGTCCTGGGTAAGCGGCTGCAATTCAATGATCCTTGTGGGTCCTTTCCAACTCAGGATACTCGATGATGTCTAAAAAGGCCAAGTAGAAGGAAATTAGATGCTGATGTGTTTCTGTTTCATCAGCTGTACCATCAGTAAATTCTTAACTTCAAACATGCCTTGTGAAAAATCTGTGATCCCACCACCAGATATAATGTTTATCAGCTAGCAAAACCAAAGTTGTTNATAAAATAAAATAATTTCCTAGCAAAATTTACAGTTTTCTAAAGGAAATACAGATATTCTGGAACACTTCTGTAATACTGCCTTTAGAGGACTGTTAAAAAGGTCACAAGCATATTATTTGACAAATAACTTGTTCAGTACACTTTTCAAATAGAATTCTCTTGGAACATTTTGTTTTCACCAATGCTTAGCACTGGTTATGAATTTGCTGATTTTCTGATTAAAAAAGCACTTCTGAATTCAAAACTAGTATTTTTCACATAAGGTTTTTATCAGCTATTGGCATGAAGGTTCCAGAGTATTATGTGGAAAAAAGGTGACAAAGAAACCACCTATTTGGCACTCAACTCATGTAGTCAAGGGTGCAGTCAAGGATGTCTTCATCCCACAGTGGATGTCTCCTGGAACTGTCTATGGATAGTGTAGCCTTGGATGACTGCTGCATCAAGAGCAAGTAAATCTCTGCAACAATACTGAGAACATAAAACCAGATTCCTTAATCTTTGTCTTCAACTATGGCTAAAGTTATCACATTCTTTAGTTTTTATTTTTTTGTTTCATTGACTGTGTTGCCCAGCACACTGAACAACAGCTGGGAATCACTGAGGTGCAGTATGCTCCTTGTCCCTCACCTGTTTCCTGGACTCCTTTCCCAAAACATGACACAAGACAGGCTCTTTATCAAAATATTTCCTGTAATGTAATGCTGAAGATACTTCATATTTTTGTGGCTGGGAAAGGGGGGAGAAACAAATCAAAAACAGTGCAAACTCAGGAGTTTCCAGTTTGACTTAAATAAGTGGGAAAGTTCTTTAAATATTAAGAGCCACAGCTGTTTCCCAAACTAATTTCCTCTAGTCACATTTCTTCTGTCAAAAAATGTGTTTCCTCTGGACTCTCATGAATTCAGAGTACTTACATGCTATGTGTTTGTGAACTGAATTGCTTGTTCCTGAGAGAAATTATTTTCTTTGGGAGGCAAGGGGAAATACAATCAAAATCTTTTAAAGTCAAAGGGCTGCTACAGTGAAATGAAAAACAAAGAGGGATTAATTAATTGTAGCTCTGCTAATTCATCAATTTTTTTTGTTTTGTTTCCTAAACCAATTATTACATAGCATTTAAAATAATAAGCCTCTTAAGAGCATACAGAATATCACTTTCTTGTATTTGATGGGATTAATGTTTTATAATTGCACATACTTATCCTGAATTACCTATCTCCCCTGTAAAATAAAAAGATATATTGGCTCCATTCTCTAAGATTTTTTTTTAAATTTGTTGTTTCTGTATATAAATTCCAGAATGTAGTTCAAAATGGAAGATGATTAATATAATTTGTGTATATTTGATACATTCAATCCTGCATGTAAAAATGCAAGAGAAAATCAATCTTCCAGTTATATTGCAGACAAATTACATATATATATATTTATAATTGTGCAATAGTGAAGTCAAGGGTAAGAATATGTTTGAAAATGACAAAAAAGAGAATGACACTATATTCAGGAAAGATAAGTTGCTGGGAAGAAAAAGTCTTTTGACAGATGTTACATAATTAGCAGAGCATCTCTTTAATGTTGATACAGGAAATATATTTAATAACTATGGTCTGTTCCACTTTTTCTTATGAAATCTCCATCAAGTAGTTTCCTGGAAAATAAGGCTGAAACCAGAGAGTTCCTGAAAATGTAAAATTGGAAATTTCAAAAATAGCAGCCTATTGTACTAAGGATATTTGTACCAAGGTGAAGATTTGATCTTTTCACATAACAGATACACTGTGATGGATTTTGTGACCTCTACAGGAACAAGGAAAATTCTGAAAACCTACTTCATCACCTGCCTCTCTCTTGTTAAATAAAGAATGTGTAAAGGAACCTTTTGTTTACCCATTAATTTCCTTTGTCTTTTCCAGTTTTAAGCCCAAACTGGCATAATTCTCCCAGCATGCTTTCATTTTCTGCACAAAAGTAGTCTCAATTTTAAAATTAACATATGGAGACTTATTTATTACAACTGTTCATATTTCTCCAACTTTTATAATCAGAAATAATAATGTTGCTTCTCATATTCCAACACCTACCAATATAGGTAAGTCTATGGCATAACTCTCCTTATAGGAGACCACATCTGACTGGGTTCTAATCTAATTCAGAACATCTTTCTGCATCATATTAAAAGCTTTGATCTCAACTCACTGCAAAATTTGAACAACAAAACCCAGATAGACTGCTTCTGTGATAGTAGCTAGGATGTATTTTACATGGTACTATTTAAATGGGCTTTTTTCTTAATTTAAAAGATTTTGCATTAGCTGAAGTAAAACAGGATTTAAAGTTTTTTTCTGGTCCAAGTCTTACCCATCTTTCACATGGATAATAAAATACCGGTATCTTTCTTCCCTCTACACTGTGGAAATGAATCCTGTCAAGAGGGAAAGATAAGCAAACACGTTGAAATTCACAAGTCCATGGGTGCATGGCTTGTCAAATCTTAATTTAAACAAATTCAAAAACCAAACCTCCAAACTGTAAAAAAACCCTCTGCAGTGTATTTTGTTTTAAACCCTGGAACTCCTGTTTTTATACTGAGCAAAAAAAAAAAAAAATCCGAAGGGGATCATTCACTTTAAAAACATCTATCCCATAGCTGTGCTATAAGGGAAACAACACTTCTGGTCTCATTTCCATATTAACATCTGTGAGAACTGCTTCCTGATAAATCCACAACCTTTGTGTCATAAACTGATATTCTCAATATGTAGAAAATAATTGTTATTTACTGGTTTCCCTAGTTGTAAGTGTGAGAATGTAAACAGGAAGAACTGTGGTGTGGCAGTAAAACATAACTCAGCTGGTGTGAAGTTTATCTTTTGATGTGCCATTTCAGAGCTGCTTTTACTGCAAATCCCCTGCAAAACGCAGGGTGTCTTTATCATCCTTGGGCCCAGGGTGTGTTCACTACAACTGGAGAAGAAACAAATTAACACATTTGTCTTAAAAGGTGATAATTCCTAGTGCTATTTTCATTTAAGACAGAATTCTGTTCAGTGTGTAAGTCACAGCACTTCCCAGAGCTTTCTTTGGGAGGCAGATCTCCTTTTAAGTCACTATTAGTTTTCTCCTCTGCTTTTCAGCATCATGGTCTTATCAGGTAAGCACAAACACACACACACAGAGAAGTAATTTTCAATGAACACAAAGAACATATTAATCGAAAAACTACACTGATATTATTAATTTAATATTTTTTATTTTCTAAATAAATTAGAGTATACAACTTATATAGAGAAATTCTGTACAGTTTCAGTCCCAAGGCACATTATCTTATTCAAAATGGAGGTAATGGACAGAGAAGAGAAAATTACTTATTCAAGTTTCTCTTAATAGATAAAAATTAATGTAGACCTTTGATAACTTTGAGAAAAGACAAAGAACTATTTCCTGTTATATCTGTAAATTATATCTAACTTAGGAGTAAAATTTATGTTCCTTAAGATATTTCTATGTCTTCAAATCGTTTTATTTTGTTTTATTTTTATTTTGTTGTTTTTGCTTTTAATTCTGTGCTACTTTTCTTTTTTACTCCTTCTATTTTCCATTCCAGCTATCAAATTCAGAACACAGCTTTTAACTTCAACATATTTGAAAATAACAAAAGAAAGCTTAAATGCACGATGAAGGCCTCTCATTTGCTGAATTTACTTCAGTTTTTGAATTTAAGAGGCCTGTAAGATACAATTGCTCATCCTCAGCAGTTACTCATCCAACACATAGAGGAACTGAAGCACTAATGTTTTAAACAAAAACAATAAAACTAAACAAAAAGAGAGAGAAGACAAAGCTTCAAAAGACTTAAGTTTCACTAAGTTAAGGATTTTGTTAGATTGATTTCAAGACGGTCCTTACCATTTCCTAAATACTACAAATTTATAGGTATAAAAACTGACTGGAAATTAAG
>WEIU01017491.1:79237-89359 GCA_013389925.1 Aegithalos caudatus | reverse complement strand
CTCCCCCCCCCACCCTTTCCTGCCAAGCACCCATAAGCACCCAGCAATTAGTTTCCTAGCAACTTAATGGGACAAAATTCCCACAGTAAAGAGAAACAAATTCAACCCTCAACAGATAGGAGTCCATGGCTTGATATACAAATGGTAGAATATCTAAATACTGGTAAAATGTGAGTGGGCTGTGAAGGGCACTAACACAGGACTCTCTAAGAGTGGTCGTCTTGTTCTATATTCATCCACCAACACTGACATAAGCTCTAGAGAAACTATCAATACTTCAAGGAAGAGAGTCATGTTTCAGACTTACATCCTGCACCTCAAGTATTTTTTGAAGCTAATGGCAATTTAAAAAATAATAAAATTTTTAGGGAATTCTAGGTAATGAAATGAATGCTTTCTTTAAAGGGATTAATTATTAGATTCTGTCAAAGGAATTACTCCAAAGAGAGTGAATATGTCTCAAAATGAAACCAATAAACAGAAAGATCTCATAGTACTTTTATTCTTCCTGCCAACAGATGAAGAACACGTACACTGGGCTTGATAAGTGTGTTGCTTCCTTTTGATATGAGAAAGCACCTGTTTGACTTGGCAGTGAATAGAGTTGCTTCTGAGAAGGCTTCATCTTTTGTGTTTCAAAGTTTCAAAGGATAGTTCTGATAAAGATATTTTTGTATCTCATGTAAGGATTGATTTATACCTGGCTTAATCTTTTCTCTTGCCAGCAGGACTGTGAAGGGTAAGAGCATCTGCTCCAGAATTTTCACTGTGATGGCAGCATTCATGAGACTGAGAGACTGCTACAAGGACTGTCACACACTTAACAAAGGAAAAGGTAACAGCTGGGCAGATGAAGGTCACTCCACATAACTTCACAATGCGATTGATAAGGTTGATTCTTTAAAACATAGTGCAAGGTGAGGATTTCTCTGGGAGTGTGTGGTTGCGAGTAACATCAGTTTATAGGACAATTATATCATTATTCTGTGAATAGGATGTGCAGGAAGGCATTTTTCTTCTTGTTTTCTGTGTGACAGTGTCCTTCCATCTGAACATGATATCTCAAGAGGTATTCTCATTGGTTTTCTGGGACTTCTGCATTTAGAGTTCTGAAACTATCTTATCACAGGGCACCCTAAATGTAGTTACATCTCAAGCAAGCTTAGAAACCAAAACCAATATAAAAATCTACGGATTCTTTATTGAACTGATTTCTCAGTAGGAATATATAACATGACAATTTTGTGCTTTGCACTACCTGCCTTGAGATTTCTATGTGGATTTTAAAAGTTTTGATATTGATGTATAAAAACCAAAATAATTTGGTTTCTGGCTATTTAGGAAACTGATTGCCTTCTCTGGTGCATCAACACTGCAGTAAACTTTAAAAGGGTAAATTACACTTCCACTTTAAATGCAGATGAGACCCAAGGGAACAAAGATGGAGAAAAAACAACAAAGGAAGGGTGTTTTGACTCTATAATACCTTGATTTGTATTGTGTTCTGATTCTTTGTGAAATACAATATTTCACCTTGGTAAGCTGAGGCAAGACTGTAGTCTTAATTTCTTAAGCAAGTGCTCTAAAATGTCATGAAAATATACATTCATTACAAATTACTCTCAATTCAGAATTTCTCTCAGTTCAGAGCTGATCACACATATTGAGAATCCTCTGAACATATGTCAAGGATTGGGTCTCTACATGCAATCTTAGAGGATCATATATGATTAGTGAAATTATGGAATTATCACTTTCAGGTATCTCCAGGATCAGAATGTTGAACCATTATGTCAGTTTTGGTAGAAATACTTTGATTCATGCAGCCTCGATAGAATTTACTGCCTCCAGCCAGCTTGAATGGTTTTTTAGATTTAACAACTGGTTTGGATCTCTTTGTGCTGGATTCAAGGAAAGAACCCCCAGGAATACTGTCATTTCAATATATTGTGGATTGCTATGAGCTGGTCAGCTGAAGTGTCACATAGACTCCCCTACGTACAATGGCAGCACCTCCATAGACTGCAGTGGCTGCTCAAATACACATGCAGACAGCTCAGTGAAGGTGTTTTAGTCTAAGCTCATTCCATGCCTACTCAGAGGATATGGAAGAAGCCTGCAGAATGTGGAAGCATGCTACATATAAAGGGAAAAGCATGTAGATGTGTCCACAGAGAGAGATGAACTGCTGATGGGTTCTACATTGCTCTGTGTGGAAAGTATCATATTCCTTATCTACAATTATCCTGATTAAACCAGCAGCTAAAATTCCACCCAGTAATCTTCATTAACAGTCAGTTTTCTTGTATAACATTTATTTTTTAAAATTCAATCAAGGTATTTTCTTTGGATGATCTTTGTTTAATCAGTAACTAATTTTTAATTTAGTAGTGACACATAACACTCCTTGGGTAGCTGATCTCAGGAGCAACTTACTCTAATTTCCAGGCTGCAAATCCACTACTGACATGTACTGTTGGCATCTTTATCCATACCTGCTCCTCACAGAATGTGCTGGGCTGGAAAGGACCTTAAAGATCACCTAGTTCCAACCCTCCCGCCATAGGCAGGGACACCTTTCACTAGACCCAGCTGCTCACCAATCCAGCCTTAAACATTTCCAGTGAGGGAGCAACTTACTGAAGAGAACACTGTATAAATTTGGTTTGCAGATTTCAAAAGACGAATGGCATTTTTAATTCACAGTGGTTAGTAAAGAGATGTATACACATGGCAAATAGTCTGGTGTTGATGGCATACTCTCTTTGCTATAAAAATTAGAAACTGCTAAATAATTAAATAAGCTTGTAAATTTGGTCAAATAAGACCACATGTTCTTCCATATTTCATGTGTGTTTTCATCCATTTTCTCTCCCAGTTGGGAATGTAGGCTACCATTAGATTATTTGCTTTTTCCTTTTGATTTTCATTTATACTCCTGTATTTTTCTGTTTTTCATTGAAAAGGATTGTGTAGCGACTTCAACTTCTTATTAGGAGAGAAAACACATTGTTATGGAGACACCCAGCAGGAGCTTACATCCTTGTCTTTAACTGGGGAACCTTCAGGTTTGCTCTGAAGTTTTCAAGAAGAGTCACTGGTCGGCAAGCAGCTTTGGAGTTAGGCAGGTTCTCTCAGTCTGTGCTATTGCTGCAAATCTCTCTCACCACGTACATGTGAGTAGAAAACACAGAGAAATCCTGAGGCCATACACACTCAGCAGCAATGAATCACATCCACATCTGTGGCATTCTTACCTCATCTTTCTCAAATGTTTCCAGACTCACCAGAGGTGAGGTTCTATTCTATTCCAGAGGTCTGCTGTTTTTCACCATTGGGAAGATTTTATTGTGTTTGCCTGCTTTGTTGGACTCTATAATGGATAAGCAATCGACTGAATGCTAGTTATGCTACTTGTTTAACATATGCTAAGGAGATGCCTATTTTAAGTTCTGTGTTGTAAAGTAGTTGTTTTGGGGGAGCTCTCAAACTATAAAACACTGCTTTATTTCAAAAAGCCACATTCACCTCCACTTTTAAAGGCTTCATAAAATGCTTGACTACTTCTCACAGACAAATATCTCCAAATGGAATTGGTAAAGGATATTCCTGTCTGAGACTGACATATCTCTCATGTCTTGTTATCCTTTTTCACTGCTTCAGGTGGAAATGAGCACAACATTTATTTTTGCATCTTAGTGATACTACTATCAAAACAAATTATGCAGATGTTTTTCATTTAGCCACTACATAACCATGCCACTCCTCCAGACTGCAACCACAAAGCACTGAGGCAGCCATGCAGTTACATTCTCAATTATCACATAAGTCTTAGTGAAGAATGCTGATAATGGAGGAGCTACAGTTTATTCATTACATACATCCATGTTTTTCTCCAGTCCTGTGGAAGGATAATAAGCAGGTGGAATTAAGGCCTTTTTAATATGTATTGACACTTTTTATGAGCCTATATCTAATCCCTCTTTCAACAGAAAATTAAAAATATATGTTTCAGGTAATCAGTCTCAAATTTCTAAATTTCCTGGAATTACAGTGGAAGCTGGAATAAGAAACCACATAGGACTGACAGGACAGAAAATCTAAATATACTAACATATAAATACAATCTGTGATTGTATTTATATGTTAGTATGTCTTTAATATAATCATAGACCCAGTTCTTATTTTCATCATCATGAGATGGTCCTGAAATAGGTCTAAGCAATGATCCCCTGATCCTCAGGTATCTCAAAGTTATGAATTTATTTTTAAGATTTATAATGTCATCGCCCGTTTCCTAACTTGTTGGAAGTTTCAAATCTTAAAATCTTTTCTGTCAGCCATTTAATGCAAAAGGAAAATATGAAATATTTAAAGAATTATATCACTTCTGTGCTAGAGGCAAAAAGCACTTTTTTATTAAGGGCATTTTAAGAGCTTCTATTCTATGCAATAAAATAGCATTTTTATATTTCATCCTACTTAAACTTTTCATTATTTGAAATCCGTCATCATGTTTTCTCAGCCACAAGTTTCACTTGCACAACTAAGTACAAAAGTCATCTGATTTTTCTTTCTGAAACTTCTTATGCCACATGCTTATCACTCCTATGGGACACAACATCTTCTCAAATATCTTTAATTAATAGAATAAGAGTTAAGCACATGTTTGTCTATAAATATGAATGCAGATGTTGGTGAGCAGAACCTGGAGGCTATGGCAGAATTTCACCTCATTAGTAATTTTCTCTAGTATTTTAGAAAGATAGTACCTGCTTTTTCCCTTGTATACCATTAACACAGAAACTTCAAGCAATTAAAATAGAAAATTTTAATTATTTATTTAGAGCTGTAGGTAAGTCTTTCTGTTTTCTGAATTTTCAGCCAATAAACCAATGTTTATTTATAGCCTGCAATTCTCTTCAGTAGTACAGTTCAGCACTATTTCAATTACATATTAGTAAGACCATGTTAAACTTTATTAGGACCAAATTTATTGAATCAAAATACTAAGATAAACAGTGAATTAGAGTATAAAACAACTTCATTGCTATATCATTAATTAAATTAATTAAATTAATTTTCAGGGAAAAAACCAAACAAAAACCCCCATCTGTTTTGTTCTGATACTGAATAGCTGCTTAAATGCACATGTGAATCCCAGAATAGCTTCATTAATTTACTTATGATTGTCTTTGATCAGTGTTCTCCTCTTTCCTATTCAAGTCAATATCTTAAAGGGCCTTTATCACTGTTTTTCAAAGTGGTATAGATAAAAGAATGTGTTATCTGAGGAGTTGCTGTTTAATAACAGGCAATTTGCTGGTTTGTACTTTCTTTTTGTTTCTCTATTTAACCTTGTTAGTTTCAGATATGAAGAATAAATGCATATCCATTTAGATATTCTTATATTCAAATGTTGGTAAAAATAATTAAATACTCGTGTTTATCTGCTGATAACAAAATGAGGTAACAAAATTAGATCTTTTTTCCCCTGGGAGGTACCTTTGAATTAATGTAAATTAAAAGAATGAAATTCTTTAAGACATAAGTGCAAGTAAGTATTACAGTATACAATCAGTGATTGAAGATCAGTTTAACAAAACGCCTCTGAAACTTACCACTGAGGAGACATCCTTAAATAGCATCTACTGGAAAGCTGGAGGGTTTGATTGTAACCTTAATTTTATCTAAGGAATGTGTGATATTCCTGTATCATACAAGAAAGCAGTGACTCTGAAAAGATTAATTTCAAATAGAAAAGCAGTTGGCAGGGATTTTCCAGTAGGACTCTGTGCAGGAATATTCTTGTATCTATAAACAAGTTGGGGTGACAAAATAATAAAATTAGATTTTTAACCCTGAACAAAGGGGTTTTAAAGGTGTCCAGCTTTAAATCACAACATTTGCAAGAAATTTTAGATTTTTTTTAATAATATCAGAAAATTTTCCTATATAATGTGTAAATTTATAGTCACCGTAAAAAAAAAAAAAAAGATTTAAAAAAAAAAAAAGATTTAAAAAAAAAAAAAGATTTAAAAAAAAAAAAAGATTTAAAAAAAAAAAAAGATTTAAAAAAAAAAAAAGATTTAAAAAAAAAAAAAAAGAGTGGGGGTACTAAAGGGCTATAGAGAAGATGCAAAGCTGTTTCAGTGGTGAGAGGCTGAAGACAGAGCTCAGAATACAAATTAAGGCACAGCCATTCATGGTGACAGTGATTAGTCATTGCAGCAGCTAACCATTCAGTGTGTTGACTTTATCTCTCAAAGCCTTCAGATCAAAACTAGATATTCCCATGGAAGTTATCTCTTAGGCAAGCACAAACATTTAAATCTGTAGGCAGTGAGGCTGGGTAACAAATTTTAACTAAGCTGAGGAATAACTTTTTTGGATGAAATTTAATAATTTATAGAAGACACTACAAGGATACCAACTAACCTAGTGGATCCTGTAAATCTACAAGGTATACATTAGGAGGTTAAATACATTGCCCTCTTTGCCATCTTATATTTTTTGGCAGCTAATATTCACATGTCCTGGACTGCAGGATGATAATTAGCCATTCAGCATCATTTCAGCAAAGAGAAATAATGTTTCCTCTGAATCATTCATGTAATACATTTGACTTTTCTAATTGGATCAATAGTAGATAAAGCAAAGTCATCACGTGGTGTTCAAGGTGTAAGTGGAACTTTGAGGAAAAGCATCAGAATTAGGTGTCTTTTGCAAACTTTTCTGTGTTACATCATAGGCACCGCTCCCAACCTTAGACAGTTTTAACTCTGGGGTTTTTTTGGGCAGTTTCAAGAAAATCTGCTATACAAAACCAATCCTACTCCTAGTCATCTGAAGAAAATTCCAGTGGAGGTAAATCTGAAACTATATTAGAAGCTATTATGTTGCAATGTCCAAGATATCTGATGGTACAAAAGGAAACAGTTATAGTGAATGAAACCACAAGAACCTCCTCTTAAAAACAAGATTAAAAACATGGCGTTTTTTAGCAGAGTTTGAATTTACTTTCCAGTTACCTGCTGAAAGCTGTGTTATCAGTAGTCTCGTCTGAGGTCTTAAAATCTCTGCATTAGCAATCTCAAGAAAATGATGCAATGTGATATATTAATGATGGCAAATTACTTCACTCGCTTTTCTGGTAAGCAGGGATTTTTTTATCTTTGTTTATTTATTTTAGCCCAGAATTCACCAAACCCTAACCGACTGAGGAAGGGAATGCTAATTTAATAATCAAGGATGAAAATGTCATTTGCTCAGTTTTACTCCTTCAACTCTTCAACTGTTTTGTGGAAGAAAAGCAAAAATAAGGGGAAAAAAGTATAAAAATACTTAAAACACTAGACAGAAATTAAAAGTGCATCTGATACAAAATTAAAATTGTATCTGAATGGAAAAGTAGAAAATGTGGGTTCATATCCATTTTGGTATTTCTAAAATTAGTTGAACTGGACTATATTATTTCAGGTTTTTAATAAAACTGTCTTGGGGAACTCTTACAAGTGTATGTAGTCACACCAAAAACTTAAAAGAAGAAAAATTTTATTTCTTTATGGCCTGATAAAAATGCAAAAGATATTTCAGATATAAGCCATCTTTTTCCCTTCACAAAGTTATCTGCCTCTCCTTCATTCAGGTGGGGTGAGTCTGGTTTTCTATGGATAGTGAAATATTGCTAATGGTGTGCTATACTGGTGTTTAAAGATATTTACTTTTCACCCAAATTAAAAGTGAGACCCAAAAACTTTTCTGGATTATTACTATTTTAAGAGGTGTTTCATATTAGGTTTCAGGAATCTCTTTCAACAAAGACCTGCAATTTCTCAAAACTCATTTCTTAGTAATTATGTTCAAATTACATGCCTTTTAAAGGGCATGTAGTGCTAGGAACAAGGGGTGACAGTTTTAAACTGAAAGAGGTAAAGTTTAGCCTGGATAATGAAAACTAATATTTTAGTATGATGGTGGTGGAGCATTGGAACAGGTTGTCCAGAGAAGCTGTGGCTACCCCATCCCTGGAAGCATTCAAGGCCAGGTTGGATGGGGCTTTGAGCAACCTGATCTAGTGGAATATGTCCCTGCCCACAGCGGGAGGTTGGAACAAGATGGATTTTAAAGTCTCTTCCAACCCAAACTATTCTATGATACTGTGAAATGATAAAAAGTCTAAATATAATGACTATATAAAAACAGGAGTAACCAGACATTGTAAAAATCTTACTATTTTGTTCTTATATATTTAAACAAATATTTATCTGCTCTTAGTAATGACTTTCCAATTTCTTATACTCCATAAAAAATGCATATGCATCCCTTATCAGACAAACCTGTTTCATTTGAAAGTAATTTTACAAATGCAAGGACATTTACAATGGAAACCTGGTTTTATGGCTTCTCATAAGCTGTAGCAAAACCTGTTTGCTTCACTGGAGTGCACCTTTCACTGTAGATGCCTGTAGCTGTGGCTTTCAGTACATCTGTGTACTGACCAAAACCATGTGCTCTGCTGGCCAAGACCACCCTTCTGAGGAGAGATTGTTTACTGATATTTGCTTCCATGGGTTTTATTTACAGCCCACAGCCAGCAGCAGGCCACAGCTTTGGGCCATGCAGTACCCTGAAGATGCCAGCGGTGTGGATGCTGCGTGTGTTTGAGTACCCCAGGGAGGAGAACGAGGAGCCAGTGCTGTACTGGAGGAAAGGTCCTGACTGCCACAACCAGCACAATCTCTAGTTGAGCCCCAGCACAGGTGGGCCACAGGTGCAGATTACAAAAAACATCCTCAGGGGATTCTCCATCTTAAAACTGAGCAATGTTGACCAGAAAGCCAGTAACTCCTATTTCTGTGATGTAATGCTAACAGAGAAAATACAGGGCAAATGTGGAAATGGCACCAAACTGACTGTGCGTGGTAAGGAGCATATGGGAGTGACAAAAAAAGGAGTGACAGAAAAGAGACTTGATGTGTGCAAGGTGAAATAAATTTTCTTTCATCCTTACTGCCTTCTCTCCCACTGCTTGTGTCAGCCAAAAGAAGGGTAAAGGGTAAAGAAGCAGTGTACAGTCATATGAGTAGGGGAGGGTAGGTACAACTTTTCTTTGGTGCTAACTATTTATACAGCTGGACAGACTTCTCAGGGACAGTGAGTTTCTGTGGATCTAAGCCAGTTCAGTTCATTGTGCTGCAGAATACGGACTATATATTTTATGAAATTCGAAATATTTATATATCAAAATATATGGCATCTGTATTCATGAAAAGCAGGTTAGCAAGTGCTAAAATGCCACAAAGCAGTTTTCTCATTCCACATTTCACACTGTATTTAACAATTGTCCAACAAATCTTCAGAGTTCCTAAAAAAACCCCAGTGATCAAGGAAATTCTATTGACAATCACACCGTATGATAGTTTTAGCCTGAAAAAAAAAGGAAGAAAAAGTTGTCCAAGACTTGGTGAGATAATTGTCATTTACATTGCCTTGTCTATGTAACAGATGTTTTCAGATATCCCACTTCTACTAAACAGAGAATCTTATTTATTTTCCATTGCATAAGTAATTTGAAACAGGTTCAAAAATCTCATGTCTGGAGTGAAAAGGGGAAGATTTACTCCTGAAAAATCAGTAAAAGAAAATGCAATGAAAACAAAGACAATTGTCCTTTTTGGTCAATTCTCACTAATTCTTCAAATTAAATCTTATCAAAAAACAGGGTTTTTGGTTGGTTTTTTTTTGTTTGTTTGTTTGTTTGGTGGTTTTTTGGGGGGTTTTTTTTGGGTTTTTTTTTTTTTGTTTTTTTTTTAATTTCAAATACTTTATTTTCTTTCTCTTTGTTCCAGATTTGAAATGCAACATCAGATAAGATCTGGTGGGGTTGGTTCCTTCTTCTTGTATATCCCATCTTGGTCACCACAGTTATCATAGCTTTTGGTGTAAGTAATAACTTCAAAAACAAATAATACAAACCTAAAGATAGATAGTGTCCTCTGATGGAAAGAAACAATAAGCAAATTAGCCTGCATGTGATAAAGTAAGAAGTCCTTCTATTTCCTGTTAACTAAAGAGTTATATGTATAGACCCCACTGTTTTGAGGGAATGGCCATAGGAAA
>WEIU01017491.1:65520-76941 GCA_013389925.1 Aegithalos caudatus | reverse complement strand
CTCCTTTACCTGTTAGATTGTCTTTATATTAGCACATGAGGTTTTTTGATTTTGTTCTTCATATTCTCAGTCCCAGTCTGGGGATGGAGAAGTAGGCAAGCAAGCCATTCTGCAGATACTTGCCTGCTGTCTGGGCTAAACCTACCATAAAGAACAACACTGAAATTTATAAAGTTAGGAACTTTTAAAGGTCATTTCTTTACTAAATGACAAATATTTCCTGTCACGAAAATGTACATTGTGTCAAATTCAGAGTGTTAACTAAAGAAAGCATGACTGGATGACTCAAAGGTCCTTTGGCCCTTACAGTCCACTGCTTAAATCCAGTGTGCCATGGCTGGTTGAAGGGAGCTTCTGTACACACCTCAAAAACAAGTCTGACGTCTCTTCTGAGTCTAGATCCCACTCAGCTGTTCCCTTGCTTCTTACTTCTGCCAAACTCTCTCAGGGCTTCCAAGTCTGGAATAGTACACAGCAAGGCATTATCCCAACAATACCTGTACCTGACAACTGCGTCACTGCAAGTGCTCGCTTGGGGATCCTCCCCAAAAGAAGATATATATCTCCAAAAGACCCTGTCTATACTATCTAAGAATCAAGAACGAAAAGAACGAATGAAAATATGTCTCCCACCACTCCCATGCCCTATTTTTTTTTTTCAAAAGTAATAGCACACAAACATCTTGAAGGGTAATACTGGAAAATGGAGAAGCATTACATGAAACCACATCAGACACACTTTCAGCTCACTTCTTGCATACAATATGAATTGTCCTTACTCTGCTATTTGTAAAGGCCTAAAATTCATTACATAAGAATGCTAATTAACTGAAATGAATTAATCTAACACTGTAAGATATTAATTCTAAATAACTTTAAACCAAAATGTACCATAATCATTCTGCTGCATCACAATGGCCCACATCTGGCTATATTCCACATTTTTATTAAATTAGAACCAAATAAGCTATACAACAATAACTACATAGGTATTAGTAACTTAGCTTACATATTACTAACATTTTTACATTTTAAAAATAATAGCTATTAATGGTCTGTGAAAATTCATGAAGGTGTAGCTAAAATTAATTCTCAATTTCATTTTGACTGCAATATGCGTAACAACTTTTGAACTGATTGAGAATAAACACTGGACTGATATCCCAGTGAAATCAGCCATCAGTTCTCTAAACAGATGAGGCGTCTGATGGAAACATTTTTACTGGCTAACAATATGCTGTTGTGTCTATTTCAACAGATTCAGCAGTGCCATACAAAGTGCAAGAAAAAGTTGAGAAATACAGACAGCAGCACTACCATGCAAAGTGAATGGATTTACGACCAGCCATCAGGACCAGCTAATAATGGGTTTAGTCAAAAATAGGAAGATATGTCAGTAATAAGAACTCTATGTGACACTGGAAGACAGATGATGTGAAAAAGAAAGTGTGTGCAGCTGTAACCAGAATACGAGCATGTGTGATGCTACTTCTATCAAGGTAGAAAAGAAACATACATAAAAATCCCTCCATTAACCTGGAATGCTTTTTGTTCATGTATTTATTTCAAGTTAAAGAACTTTTTACTCCACAGAGTTACAAATGAAATTAGCATTAATGTAGGTAACTATCATCAAAATACTGTGAACAAACCTCTTTTCAGTGCCAACATATCTGACCATGTATATTGGGTTTTTTCTACTTCAAACAAAACCACAGTTACAATTATTTTTTGCCAAAGTTAAGGAAGCTTCTTTACTTTAAAAGTGCAATTCTGTAAAACAGTATCTGCCCTCTGTAATGAAAGATTGTCAGAGAGGAATTTCTCACACACTCCCAGGGCACCGTCTGACATTATTTCTAATTCCTGTCATATCCCCCCACACTTACAAATCCCTGCAATTCCTTCCACACTTAGCTACTTAGCCAGCTATGCCATCTTGTAATGCACATTTTCATTCCAGCACAAAATACATAATGTCATTTAAAAAGTCATAGCTTATCTGTTTTTTAAATAAATATTAATTACCAAAATAATCTTGACAGGTAGATAGACTACATGGTTTACTGCTGTGGGGCTTATGTACCGTATCTGGGACTGTAACAGAAATTATTTGGATTAAAAATGTGTATTTTAAACTTGTCTTAAAGTGCTTAGAATACTTGTGGAATCTAAGGAAATAAAAACAACTAAGATGCATAGAAAGATATCATAATTTGCATAGTACTTGAGGAAATGTAGTCTTGTCATAGTTAAGTATGTGTGACCTGAAGGAAATAAGTTTTTTTCACAGTCATACACTGCAAGCTGAATACTGTGTTTCAAAGTTGCTTACAATTGTAAATATGTGAAAGGAAACAGTTCATAGAATAAAATGAGATGTTAAAACTTATAGATTGTGCTGTAAGAACTGATACATGCTGGTCACTGGGTTCAGCTTCAACTTAATCACTAGCCTTTTTTTCTGAAATTATCCCTTTCTGTAACAGTAAAGATGCCAAATAAATTTAAGAAATTTATCTGAGCATTTGTTTCCCTTTGGTGAAAGTGCTGGCTACCACACTTAGACAAAGTGATGTGACTTTCAGAGGGAAAGATGGACTGCAAGTATCCAGATAGGAAAGAACAGTCATGAATTATCTTTTAAAAATTATTATTGTTATTATTTGGACATTGAGAACTAAATAATGGTTTTCCCTCATTCTCTATCTAAACTGGGATCTGACTCCATTTGCAGTCATACATATTCAGGTTTCCAGTCAGTAAACTGAATTTTAATTGTGGATGCAAATATGTAGTTCATGTCTTTTCCAGCAAAACTTATCTTCTCAGAAGCACTTCAGATTTCCTATTTTGACACCCTTTAAAAAATGAAACCCTTATTGCATATAATACATGCCTAACTTTTAATTTTAAAGGTAAAATTATAAATTGGGTTAAATATTAAGGGGTTAAGTACACTGCAAGTTTATATATTTAACATAGAGCTTTAAGGGCAGATATAGCCATTCCATCAGTTTAGATGTGAGGTATAAAGCCCATCTGAGCCACAGATGCAGTTTTTTGAAGAAAAAAACTGAAGGCAGCAGCCACTGAACCAAAGTCACCTCCAAGAATACAAAGCACAGAGGTCAATGCCTTCAGCAAAGCCTTTCAGCTCTGACATTTTGTCAAAAACCCACAAGAATTCGTACCTAATCCAGCACACACAACTAGAAGGTGCATTTAAAAACCATCTACTTCAGATAACTCATATACCTAAATTGGGCAATTTTCTTCCCACTTGGTAATAGTGCCTCCACTTCTGATCAAATGAAGGCCCTTCAAATGAAGGTGAGTGTAATTTCTGTAGTTTTTCACATGGTTCTCAGAAACAGTTGAAAGTTGCTTCAAAAGAAGTTCGACATAAATTTCCACTCTGAAAGGTTAAAAATTCAGCAAGTTCTGCGGAACTGAAAAAATGTAATTTGTAATATGTTCTATCATCTAACACCAACAGCAAAAACATTATTTGTTATGCTCCAATCACCAACATCATGGATTGCTATGGAAGCTTACCACAGAATGAAACATCAGGGCTGAATTCAGAATGAGTTTAGAACACAAATTCTTAATATTTGATGTGTGAAATATCCTTTTTTTATTTATGTTTTTTTTAAAAAGCATATTGTAGTGTTAAGAACATTAATATTTATATGAAATATAAATGGACTGCAGTAAGTCAAAGAATGACAGAACCACTGGTTAGAGGGGACCTCTAAAGATCATATATCCCAACACCCTGACTCAAGACAGACAAGGCTGGCCAAGACCTTGTCCAGATGGGTTTTGAGTATCTCCAAGGAAGGAGACTTTCCTGATATTCTGATGGACCCTCTTGCATTTCATATTGCTCCTATTGCCTCTGATCCTGTCCCTGGGCACCACTGAACAGAGCCTGGCTCTGTTGTCCACAGGTATTTATACAAGTTGGTAAGATTCCCGATCTTTCTCCAGGATACACAACCACAGTTCTCCCAGATTCTCTAGTCCCTAATCATCTCCATGGGCTTGCAGATGACTCACTCCACGATATCCATGATATTCCTATCCCGGGAAACCCAGAACTGGAGAATGCATTCCAGATCTGTTCCAGCATCTTGTGAGTACACAGGAAGGACCCTCATCCTCGAACTGCTGGCACTGCTCTGCCTAAGGCAGGGCGGGATGCTGTTGCCAGAATATTGCTGGCTCCTGGTCTCTTTTGTCCCTCAGGGTTCCCCTTAGGGGTACATCTGTGCAAAGCAGATGGAACTTGCCCGTTTCTTTGACAAACCTGAGAGAGACTCTCAGACCAATTCTGCAGCCTGCCCAGATCCCTCTGGACCATGAGTATATCTTCAGTTACAAATGACTTAAAGCAAGGACCTCAAGTTCATGACCCAGAATCCGAACGATGCAATCTCAGCCCTCCAGGGACTGGAGACAGAAATCCTGATAATTTTAGTAGGACTCAAGTTTACCTTCAAATCACTTAAATATATTCTCTAATAGGAAACATGCAGAGAAGCTAAAGGAAAATAGTAATTGAAACAGTAATTTCCAATTACTTTGTCTGCTGTTAAGGATTATTCAACACACCCTCAGTTAGACTTTAACAGTAATTACAGATTTCAAGATGCATTCTGTGGAAAACTGGACAGAAAACACTCCTGTGGACCCCAGAAAAATATATATAATAACAGCACACATGCCATATAGCTTCCCTAGAGAAATGAAAGAAAATGGAAAGAAAAAATTGAAACTAATGCTCATAAGAAGAGTGAGATAGGAGAAACAATGGGTATTGATATGTATATGCAGAACTGCTCTTGAGGAAAGAATCCGTCCAGGCATCAGATATCCACAACATACCTGCATCTGGATGATGAGTATTACTGCTTAGTAATATTACTAACCAACCAGTTACTATTTTTATTAACTAACGAAGTAACTTGTATATTTATAGTGACCTTTATTTCCAATCTCTACAGATCAACAAAGGTGACCAAAGTTTTCAAGGTCAGAGCAGAATTCAGAGTCCAGAGATTTTTGGAAAACAGAGGTCTTAGAAAACATAGAATCATTTAATTTCTGAAATATGGAAAATTATGAAATCCAAGAATAAAATAGTTTCTTAGGATTCATATATCCTGTTAAAACATACTTCAGAATATATAAACACAAAAAAGTACCTTAGCATATCCTTAGCATAATCTGAAGAAATATCACCACAGATATGAACAGTGCTTTGTAATAAAAAATATTTTAATTCTCCTGAGAAAATACAACTTTGGCCTGTCTCATCTTCTAGATTTGACTGTACTAAGAATTTTCAAAAGACATCATGAAATCTGAATCAAAAAAACAAACAAACCAAAACAATGGTCTCCCAGACAACACAGCCAGCAGAACTACTAAGGTTTCAGCAAAAATAGAAATTTCTATTTAAATTATAAGTACTGTTTGCAATCATCTTCATTGTAACACTTATCAACACTACCATGGTAACAAAGTAGGTATGAATTTCTGCAAGTTTCATCTCTTTCAGCTTTTTAAGGTGACAGTAACATTTTTATTTAATAATTATGCAGCCTATTTGCTTAGCAAGTCCATCAGAAGACAAAATTTTGTTGAGTGCAGATTTTGCCTTCAGCCACTCAATGACTACATCTAAAACACATCTAAAAGAAGAGAAGCAACAGAATCTAAAGTATTTTTGAAATTAAAAATCCAGTTATTTCATTTGGGTTATTTTGACAAAGAGATCACTAACTGATTTTCAACTCCATTTATTTAGGACCTGGTAAAGAGGACATTCTAATAGCTTAGGCTTTTGTAAAAAAAATAAGGTGACAAGAATCTTTTTTCAGTACATCTGATTTATTACATTCTAACAGAAAATTCCAGCTATTACTCACGATAATTAGCTACGAAAGATCTATACCAACTGAAGAACTTGTGAAATGATAAAAACCCCCTGAACTTCCTCCATTCAAAAAGAATCATATTCACTCCCTGAAGAATGCAAATACTGTAAGTAGAAAATAAAATCTAAGAGGCTCTGATCTTGTCAGATTTCTCAGTTTCTCTGAGTGAAAAAGAGCTGTTTCAAGACTTCACCAGAACTCCAGGACAGTTATTACCATTGAATCAGAGACTTTGACCACAGCAGATCAGCATGAAAGGAATTTTTTAATAGCATTATCTACTACTGCAATTCATGCTGGAAGCTATCCTCTGTATGAATAAGAATGCAAGTGGGCAACACACAGGTTACAAAGGTAACTTCTCTCAGTTTTACATGCAAAAATGCTATCCTAAGATCTCAAAGTTATGCAAGCTGTCCTCTGTATCACCATCACTGTATACAGAACCTCACGCATTTAGAAACAAATGCTGTTCTAAAATGAATGTAAGGTGCTTCACATAATTTCTTAATTTCTTTCATTATCAATAACAGTAATAATTAAATCCCTGCACATGATTCCTAATGTGATGCAATCTACACATTAATCTAAATCTGGTGCTTACTTGCTGAAGAGGCTTTCAAACAGCTATAAAACTTTTTTTCTTAGCCTCAGGTTTTTCAGTTGTTTTTAGGAATTCTAAAATTTTATCCATGCTTGAGTCAACCCCCGATTCTGACTTTTTTTTTTTTTTTTTACTTATTAATTAATCAACCTTAGCCCCACACTTATAAATCAAAGATTCTGATTTACATAACGAGTTGCAGATTTTAGCATTTGGGCATTGAGACTGGAAATCCTGAACTAAAGGTAATCAATGCAATGTGAATGGTAAAGTAACAAGATATGTGAATCTGAGTTCATTACCCACTGACTCTCATCAGCTTCTCTCCAGAAGACTGACAGTAAATAATCAGATCATTACAGCATTTCAAGATCCTTGTAAATAAACTCTTGACAAAAGTTTCAAGAAAATATATTTATTCAATTTTTGCAGAGGAAGAAAACATAATAAATAGAACAATTTTTTACATCCTTCTTTAAAAGTTATTTTATATCACATTTCTGCTAAAAATTTCTGTAGTATTTAAAATTTTAAAAGAAAACATCTAATTTTCACAATAAAAGAACTTTTAATGTGAAAAAATACATAAGAGTGCAAATGTTTTATTTTCTTATGGCTAGTACTCAATTTTCAAGTCCTTTAGAACAGTGCAAGTTATATTTTAATTCAGTAACAGTGCAAGCATCCAATTAATATGCAGAACTAATCCTCAAAATTCTGTTAAGTGAATAATACAGATTGTAATTTTTCATGATATAACATCAATTCTCGTCTCAAATAACACTGAAAAAGCCTTTTTCCAAATTTCTGTAAATATGACAATGTAAGTCTTTTACAAATCCCACACTCAAGTCCCCAGCTGAAGCAAAATGAATTTAAGTGGAACCTCCTCAAAACAAGACATCCACCAGGCACGTCCAGCTCCCGTTCTGACATGTTTATACAGCTCCATGGAGTGCAACTGATACTTTCTCAGCAGAAGCAGATGCAAGTCCATTGGGATTTTTATTTTTATGAACAGGAACTGGGGCAGCAATCCCTGAGATTCTCTAGGATGCCTGTAGCTGTATTTTGACAGCCATCACGTTTTGCTAATTTTCTATGAGCTGTCTACTCAAACCAGTTTTCTTTCAATAAAAAGCGTACAGCATCGTCAAAGCCATTTTGGTACAACGATTCCATTTTCTCCTGGTCTGGTGGGAACAAAGCTTGATTAAGTCTTACTAGGTTGGCCAGAGACAGCTGCAACAGAGCAAGAAGCCGTAAATTAGTTTATTAATGCAACTTTATCTAGATGTGACTGTTCTGTCATCTGTTTCGTGGAGCATATGTAAAATGAAAAGAGCGGCATGGCTGTGTCTACACCAGGAATTAACCACATCCAAGGTCACTGCTGAGTTCCAGGACAAACTGGCACAAACAGCCCCCACACACAGAGTTAAATTCACAGCATCCAAGACAGGCTGTCTGTCTGCCTGTAAAACTGTCCAAAGTTTCTGAAACACTTTAGCTTTGGAAACACTCCTGAAACCGTCTCGCAGAGTGGTAGTTGGCACATGTTAAACTTGTGCAAGGAAATATTTTGACAACTTACTAGTGCAAACAGCCTCATTCTTGGGAACATTCCCAGGCAATGTTTAACATATGAGTATAAATGTAGCTTGTACTACCAACAAATTAAGAATCACTCAGCATCTTAAGTGGTCACTCTGATCTTGTAAAAAGATTTTGGAGCTTTATCATTGTATTAAACTGTTTACAACAGCCTAAAAATAAAATTATATTTAATAATGGCCAGAACAAATTCTTTATATAATTAATACTTAGCCACATTATTATAAATTTTGCAAAACAAGATCAAAATCATCTTCGTTATTTGAAGTGTAAGCAATTATTCAAATTCTGACACTGGGAGATGGAGAGACAGAAAAGCCTTCACATCCCAATATAGATAAATTAAGATGTACAACTCTTTAATTTATGCAGATTACAATATTGCTGAAATGAAATTCT
Source organism: Aegithalos caudatus (assembly GCA_013389925.1). Lineage (NCBI taxonomy): Eukaryota > Metazoa > Chordata > Aves > Passeriformes > Aegithalidae > Aegithalos > Aegithalos caudatus. The sequence continues at coordinate 68,376 of WEIU01017491.1, read as the reverse complement.
TCTTAGTGATCATTTTTACAGCCCTAAAAGCAGAGGTGCTTCAATTCTAGTAGTTTAAGATGTTGCCTGGGATTCTGCACAAGTCTGCACATGACCCCAGAAGCAATGTAACTGTGCTATTAATTTTCTGTCTAAACTAAACTAATCACCAGCTCATTTTTCATCCTCCAGATACAAAACACAACCAAGAATTTTACAATGATTGCATATATATCCAGGATATATAAAATCAATAATCTTGTACTTTATAATCTTCACCAGGTACTGTCATGCTTAATATCTCTATGTGAAACATTACAAAGATTCAAAAATCGATCCAATTGAGAAAGGCATTACACAACACTAATTTTAGTAAAATCAAGTTAAACATAAAAAAAACGCCTAGGAAGAAAGTTTTAAAAAGTACTTATTATTGTTAATCTTCCTTTTAAATGGAATATTGTTGACCACTAGGTGTATTACTATTCAATATTTTTTTTCAGCATGTTGAAGAAAGCAAAACTGTGGTTAAAGTTGGTGAGACAAAGGTTGTAAAGACAGAGATTTCAACGATGAAAAGGAAACAACAAAAATCAGTCTCATATTTCAATACACAGAAATGTTTCTGCAACTTCTAACAAAACTTCTGGAAAACCATTGTAGTCACAAATGTTAACAAGCTCTCTTGTGCAATGCAGTGAAAAGTCATGGTATATACCATTTCAATATACAACCTCTTCTGAGGTATTCCATTTTATTTTTTCTACAAACATTTTGCCTAGTCAAAGACCGATGATATGTAAAGCAAATCTAGTATCATTTACACTGAACAAGCACGTTATAATTTGCTCAATTTTGTACTAATTTTTTTCAAACTTTCTTCTTTATTCTACATTCTCCTTTCCTGTTTATGAAAAAGGTTTAACCTGCATTTGAAAACAGAAAATACCAAAACTTTACATAAGCTGATACATAAGCACAAAACAAGCACTTAAATATGAAAATAACTGCAGAAGTGTTCTTTTGTGTTTTCAAGTTAAGAAACTTACCATCATATCTTGTTTTGCCAATTTAACGTAGAGGTCCACACGCCCTTTATCTTGTGGGCAGATATCTAATCGACCGCTGAAAGGGGAAATCGTNTTCAAAGTAACACCAGTACAGTATGATCACAATGCAATACTTCACCCTTGCTGACCCTGCCTCCTCCACTCTCAAGAAAATTTACAAGGTTCCCTCTAAGAATATAACGAGTAAGCTTCAGAATGTGTCGAGTATCAAGGAACTGACAATCTGCACACAGAGATTTTAATCAATAAGCATTTGACGTAATGTACCAATTTGAATGTAAGGCATTTATCAAGCTAATTGTAAGACTTTTTAGTTAATTAAAAAATAAAATGGCCCATATGGAAATTTTTCTCAACACATTCACGAAAAGACAAGACTGTTAATATAACACATAAACAATATCATATAATGTAAACTCCTCTGGAACATTATTTTGATTACAATAGGAGCTGTACAATCTGCATGTGCAGGTACTCTGACTGCAGAAGCTAAACCATACATGACTCCTCTCCTCTTCTGTGTTTTTCTTCCAGAGGCTCATTTCTTCTTACATACAACACAAAAGACAGTAGTAGCTGGAAGGATAAAGATGGGAAGGAGCTGAACAACTATGACATAAGAAGGAGCAGACCTAAGTCTGATGCAGGAGTATAGACCTAGGGGCCATATTCCATTCCAATATAAACAGGACATCTGCAACATCTCTTGTTAATGTACTTATACTGTCCTATATCTTTCTGTGCTTACAGAAAGAGCCCAAAATTCAATACCAGTCTGCTGGCTAGATGGACTCACTGACAGCACACATGAGGTATGTTGAGCAGATGCATCTCAGTAAACTTTACACATCTAATGTCAATTAGTAATTATACACTTACTTTATCATTAAGGGAGAGAAACCACTTCTAGCATGTGATTCACCATATCCTAAAGTAGCTCTTTATATCTCGTTTTAATTGTGCTGAAAAAGTGCTTTTGTCTTCACTAATTATAAGGAAAACAAATATTATCTATGCAAGATGTAGACTACTGCAGACATGCAAAGTCAGGTAAGCTGAAATGCCCTAAGGAATAATAAGATTCACCTCAGTATTTCATACAGTTTCACCTCCAGGATATCAACCTCAATTTACATTAATACAGATCACTAAAAAGAAATGGCAAATTGTACTAGTACTCTTCAGCACCAATCAAGCAAAAGACTGCTTTCCTGATGGAAGTGATGCTCTATGTGACCATTATAAATGGCAAAATAATGCCAGTTTTACATCACAATTCCTGAAAACACCACAGGAACTTAGTCAAAAAAGTTTAAAAAACAAATGCCAGCAACAATGANAGGGGAAATCGTCACAGTTCTTCCAACAGGCAAGATAGGAAGGCCATTGGTAAGGCCACCATCAACCCACTTCTACGGGAAAACAGAATATTTTCAAAGTAACACCAGTACAGTATGATCACAATGCAATACTTCACCCTTGCTGACCCTGCCTCCTCCACTCTCAAGAAAATTTACAAGGTTCCCTCTAAGAATATAACGAGTAAGCTTCAGAATGTGTCGAGTATCAAGGAACTGACAATCTGCACACAGAGATTTTAATCAATAAGCATTTGACGTAATGTACCAATTTGAATGTAAGGCATTTATCAAGCTAATTGTAAGACTTTTTAGTTAATTAAAAAATAAAATGGCCCATATGGAAATTTTTCTCAACACATTCACGAAAAGACAAGACTGTTAATATAACACATAAACAATATCATATAATGTAAACTCCTCTGGAACATTATTTTGATTACAATAGG
>WEIU01017491.1:22564-42127 GCA_013389925.1 Aegithalos caudatus | reverse complement strand
AAAAAAAAAAAAAAAAAAGATTTTGGAGAGAGACTAGTGACCCTTGATCTGGCCAAAGAGTCAAGCAGAAATTCAAAATGAAATTATTTCTTAAAAAACAAACAAATCCACAAAAAAACCACAAAGATTCAATATTGCCAAGGGATTAATTTGGAAAAAAAATCAATGAAAAACTGCAAGGGATCATTATAAATCTGCAAATATAAAGCAGATTTTTGTCATATGTTGAAAATCATCTATAGAAATTTCCTAGTAATCCTATGAACTATTGAACACAGCATAGAAATATTTAATTAAATTGGGAACAATCACAGCAGGGGTAGTGAGTTTGCACTTTTGTTCTCATTTCTTCCCCCTTCTCTCTGTTTAGTTTGATTTTATCGTAGCTGAAGCCACATAAATGCCAATGAATATTTTTTCCAGGCAATCTAGAATTGCTCTTGGTTCTTTAATAGCCCCCAAATAAAGGGGTTTTTTTTGCATCCCAGAAGTATGTATGTTATTTGATATTATTTTCCATAAATGTTCATATAGTTTATTAAAGGGCCCAGCATTTTTTTTTTCGTTGTTTCTTCTTGCATAACCAGACAGTTTGATATTTCCCCTCTCACTTTTTGACATCTTGGGTGGGATTTGTCAAAGGAATGCAGGCGTGGGATACAGTCTAGACATGGGTATTTGAACTAGTCATCCTAAGCTGCTTCAATGGTCAGCAAAGAGAAAAAGACACTTTTGGAAAGGAATTAATTTCAGCATAGAGTACACTTTTGTAATACATTAGATGCATCATTCTCTAAAACTGCTTATTTTTCTTAATTGACATTGAGGAAGGTCTGAGAAGACCACCTCAGAGGTAAATGATTGAAGTTTTGCAAAAGGCAAAACTTGTCCTGGCATCGATGTAGACTCTCTTGGCTGCCAAATGCTGAGTCTGCCATCACTTGAAATTCTGAGGTGAGATGAATTACTGTCTGGAAGCCAGAGAGCAAAACCTGAAACCATCATTAAATAGAAAACTCAGTCAGAAAATGGACACTATAGAAGAGGAATGGCTCAATGCTTTTAAATCACTCCATCTGCTCACAGTTTGTCTCATTTCATTTCCTAACACTTCATTTGAAGTGTCTACTTTTGCATTTAATATTTTTCCTCTTGTCACAGCCTTTGGGGATGCTGGTGTTCAGGTTCACAGCTGCCATGCCCATGAAGGGGTTGCCAAAGAAATGCCGATGCTCCACCCTGGAAGTGTTCAGGACCAGTTTGGATGGGGCCCTGAGCAATCCGGTCTAGTGGAAGCTGTTCCTGCCTAGGGCATGGAGGTTGGAACTAGATGGTATTTAAGGTTTTTTCAACACAAACCAGTCTATGATTCTGTGATTTTGTTCCTCTGAAAATCCTTTTGGAGATGTTGGTTTGTTGTTTCTTCTGATAAACAGAACCTACTGAGGGTCAGCACAGGAATGAGAAAAGATATGTTTGTAAACAGTGAGAGCCCTTAATCATCAGTATTGATCTGTAGGCTACCATTAGTTCCCAAGTTTCAGTTTGATATGCAAGCAGTTAAGGATTTTTTGCATCTTTCACAGTCCATAATACTTCAGCTTTAGGAGATTGATAAGTTACTACATTTTTGCCTGATTCTGTATGAAATGACCTCTTCTTTCCCACAGTCCTATACTAACTTTGAAAAAATAATTTTTATGTGGCTTGGTAAAGATTTCAAAATTTTTATACTAATAATAACTTCCCTGTATTGCCTAATGTGTTGTATATTCAGTTACCAGGAATTAATATTTTTAATGTATTTTTTTAAATCTTCTTGCCATCTCTTGAGCTACTATCTCACCTTTATTTTGTCTTCTTTACATTTTAAATGTTAAAGCTATTGAAAGTATGTATAGTATCAATAATAATAACTGCAATATATGCTTACATCATATCTGTATGTAAGTACTTCCCGTGCATCCACTACATTTAGCATGAGATGTTTTTAGTGCTTTTTGTAACATTTGTTTTTTGGGGACTCATTAAGCAAATCATCTAAGTTTAATCAACTAAGTTTATTTTTTGTGTAATATGCCTTCTATCATTTTATTAGTCATTGTTAAGCTTATAAGAACATGAGAACAGTAATGAAAATTAATCTAAATAAACTAATGGTGTGAGTATAGAGTGAATTAGTTAGGCCCCATTAATTCTTTGTACCTACTGATTCAGAACCAAAAAGGTCATAGCCGAGTTTGTAGACATAAAAAATGTTTGGATATTAAAATAGAGCTCTCAAAACATATTAAAGCATTTTCATCTTTGTTTTCTATTTCCATGCATAAAAAGGTAAAAAGAATGGATAAGACTGATTCCTTTACTTAGATGGGACTCTAATCTTTGAAAAAAAAAATTTAAAAAGTAATTGAGGTAAAAGGCAGACTTGATAGTGAGGACATAAATTATTGCTTCAGCTTTTTGTGGGGAGATTTTTAATTTTCCTATGATTTATTATCTGCTCTCCATGTAAGGGAGCTGCCTTTCAGTTTTGTATTTCCCTTGTGATGAGTCCACAGAGCCTCCAAGGGCTCACAAATGGTATTTAGCAATTGATGGGATGTGTCCACCCTTTCACCACGTAACACACCTCAAGTGCACATAATCTCTTTTTACTATCTGCAGATACTATTAATTACACTGTCATTGACATTTAACTGAAACATCTTCTTTTCTGCCTGAGACAGCACGAGACTGCGAGAAGAAAGGTATTTGTTGATTTACTATGACAAAATATTATTTTTTTAATCTAAAAAATAACCTGTTCATAGGAAATTGTGGCAAGTCCAATGCAAGACAAAAAAAAATTTTAAAAAAATTACTGAGCAGGGCAATAGAAAGGGGCTTTGAGCAACTGAATAAGGATTTCTGTTCATAAGAGGCAAAAGAAGACAAAATTATCTCATTACCAATTCATATTTTGATCTGTTTTGGTGTGTATGGTGTTGGTTAATTTTTAAAAATATCAGATTTGTCTCTGCTGTGGCTCCCAGCTGCTTCAGCTCTATATTTCACCTTATATTTTATGCTTTTATATTTTAACTTTACTAGCTAATATCATCTTCATCACTGTAAAATGTGTAAAGGACACTATTGTATTGATAATTGGCATTACCATTAAAAGCTATTGAACAACATTTGCATAAGGCAAGAACTTGTTAATTGAGACCTTTTTACATTACTGTAGTACATAAAGGTCAGATTTGATTTGTACTCTATGATAAAGTGAAGCCATAAATATGATGAGTTTGCATGACCTTTCCTTTCTTAAGAATCTTCCTCCAGTCTCATAGAATGACTGCACATTTATAGTAATTATCTGGTTGAATTACTTGAAGTTCTAGTAGTAGACACATGCATGAATGCAATATAGTTATAAAAAAAAAAAAAAAAAAAAAAAAAAAAAAAAAAAATTAAATGGGGCAAAGTAGATGTGATATTTCTGTCCTTCAAAGCAACCTGCCTGAAGTTCATGAGCTGCATGATTTGTGTATGTCCTCCACTTCCCAACCATGACTCCAAGATAATAACTATTACCAGACTCAAAGAAATTTAATGAGGTAAAAGAATTGTGAAATATCACCAGTTTAGTAATGTTTACTTTAAACTACCTGATGTTTCAAAAACTGGCAAATTGAATCTGAATCTGCTGTTCTGAAATATCTTTGCTTATCAGGACTGATGTAGTAATTTTCTGACAAATTTCACTGAATTTTCCTGAAAGGAAAAGGTGAATTAAGTTCTTATTTTGATAATTCTGTCTACGAGGGGTTGAAGATTTATGGGCTGGGATTTTGAGAAAGCATTATCCAGTTTCCTGCCTGACTTAGTATATCCTGAAACAAGTGGTAAGCTTCCTTGTGGGGAATATAGGGATGATGAAGGTATGAGAGTTTAAATCAGAATTGTATGGAAAGGATAAAAGAACTTTCTTCTTCCATGAATTGACTTGTTTTGAGGTTTCAGTTTTCTCTGCCTTTCTATTTTGAATAAAAAATATGTATAATTATAAGTTAAGCCAAGGAAAAGTTAACATGGTACCAGAATCCTAATTTTTAAGAAATTAACAAACTGCAAAAGGCCAATTCTCATTTATCATACTAGAGCAAGACTTGTTCTTATCCCAGTTATTATCTTGTAGCTGCTCAGTCTCAATATTCTGTACTTATAAAGCTGGAGTGAAACACTTTCTTAAGTGTTTGATTAATTTATAGCATTTTCAGCCAGAAAGAATGAACAGATGCCTTTAGTCTAATTTCATACAGACATGCTGCATTTTTTGCTTATTTTTTTAAGAAACGTAGTTAAATGTCTTTCCTCTTTGAGCTTATGAAATGAAACAATTCTGGAGCTGTTTTGTAAGAACCAAATCAACACATATGACTTACCAGGATGAAACTTTTTCAACTGTGCCCTATCTGTTGTCAGTATGTTATAATTACTTCATGGAGCTTCTATTTAACATATTGAAGAATTTAACAGGTAGGAAACATGACACTTAACTAATACAATCAAACAATACCTGCCAAGAACTCTGAAATCTCCTTGCTTTCTCTTTTTATATGATTCCTTAGTCAAGCTCCTAGTCTGTGAACAATTACCACAAATCCTTCAAATTACCTGGTTTTAAGAGTGCACTTGGGACAGACCAGCAGTTGCTGTAATCACACCACCACAGGTGCTGCACCAGGCCCGCACCTGGGTCAGATTCAGGTCTCCTCTGTCTTTCTGACTGTCTGCTCCATGCTCCTGTCTGAAACCTGTCAAAGACAGATGAGCATCTGCTATTTGTCTAAGTATCTTCTGCAGAATAATGGTTATCATATAGTCAGTGGGTTTTTCTTCTTCCTTTATTCTCCTATTTTCTACTTTGTGAGTTGGTTTTGTTGTTTTGAGTTTGCTTTGATTTTTTTTTTCCCTGTGATTCAAACAATATTTTGCAGTTAGCAAAGGTTTTGTCAGATGAGATGCTTCCTCAAAGAGCTAAAGAAAATGCTGTGGAGAAACAGAGGATCTGTTATACCTGCAGGGGGCATTGCAATACAAAGAAAGGAGGAATGAAAACTTCCAACCAAATTGTCCGATAACATTTTATGACATTCAACTGACAGATTTGGACTTATTTTTGTCTTTGCTTTCAAAACCTGTCAAGTTTTTCTGAAGATATTAATGAACTTTTTTCCTAATGGTGTTGAAAGATGTGTTAAATTATGTTTGGAAGGATATTTTTCAGTGGTTTTGCACTTACTGATAGTGATGAAGAACATTGGGATAATGGTATTAAAATGGGACATAAAATGCCAGTATTTTTTTCTGTAGTATAGAAAGAGAGTTTTCAAATGATCCATTAATAACCTTTAAACTTCTCCTAGTTTAATGAGTCAAATCAGTCTATAAATATTATGAATCTCTATTTTTTTTTTTTTTTGGATGTGTACATTTATTTATTAAAGGAAATGAGGTATGGCATCTAAGCTGGCCAGCAATTCTGATACAAAATCTTATGTATTTTTTAATGCACATATATGAGAATGATGTTGGCTATCTTGTCATTCCTCATATAATTCATTATTTGTCTTTCATGAAGTCTTGTCTGTAGTAGATTTTTATAGTTTTATAATCTATGATGAGTGAAAGCAAGCGGATACGTAACTTCTGCTTCACAAATGGTAGGTGGACACTTACAGACATAAACACTGGGAATTATTGAATCATTCCTAAGATAAAATATGTACATATATTTACAACAGATTATGATTTCAATCCTTTGTCAACAATACCTCAACCTTTCTCTTCATCTCAGTTATGGAAAATCAGTCTCCTAGGAAGAAGGCAAAAACCCAATATCTGTTAGCAAAAAAGGAAGGTGACCAGACTTGAGAGCTGTCACTACGAGGAAAAAGATGATTAGATGGAGTTACTAACCACTCATAAGGAAAAGACTAGCCAAACTCTCAAGTACAGTAGAATGGCTGGTTTTGTAACTGCATGATTCACAGTAGTTCTATGAAATTTCTGCTTATTTTACTCCCTTTCACTCCTAAAGAGACATTTTTTGTGGTTTTTCCCTTCTCCCACTAGCAGTCATGTTGTAATGAATTACAAGGTTTAGTTGCAGTGTGATTTATGACAGCAAACTGTTATTTTTTCAAAATGCAGTCAGTCATCATTGCAAATTTCTTTGTATTCCGTTATACCCAGGGAAAATGGGAGACCATTTTTTTGGTAAAGTATTTGTCGATGAGAGGCTTAGCTGAGAAGACATTTTATTTTCAGGATTTACCAGCAAAGTGCTTATGAATGCTACTGATCTGTTGGCTGCTTCTTTGTAGTCTTAAAGATTTGAAACCATGTTCCTGATATTCTGCATTTTCTGATAGATTCCCTGCATTGCAATAAGCATTGTGTTCTTGCAGCAGATTCTTATCTCTTGCTTTGTCAAAATTGAGTTCAAGGCCGTTAGCATCCACTTACTGTATTTCTTCCTGCATAAGTTTTCAAAACTTTTGTTACACTTTCTGTCACATTGTATAAAAGAAAAAAGTGATCGTCTTTTTTATCCATTTCTTATCCTTTTGATTGTTCTAGGAAAAAGAAAAATCTTCATCGAAATTGAATTGTTCTTAGGCATGGCAAACCAGTCTAGTTTCATATAATCACCTCAAAAAGGAAAATACTTTATCCACAATAATAAGGTGACATGATCTATTTCAGATATGCATTTAATTTATATAAATTTCTTAAATGACCTTACTTCCACATTTTTTAGCCGCTTGTGGGGTTTTTGTACAAATTTCCTTACCAGTTTGTTCAGGCAAGGCTGTATTCTATGTGTAAGTAGTTTACTTAGTCATCTGTATTACATTAATAGCACTCTGGAATGAAAGCAGATGTGTTTTCTTTCTTCTTAACAGAGCAACTGGTAATTCTCATAGTTGTAATTCTCATAGTTGTAAATGCTATGATGGTTTCTATGATTATTTTTGAGGTATCAGTTCCAAAATGCTACAAATTAGGAAGGATATCAATGGCATTCACTAAATAAAAGCTCATCAAATAGTGAACAATATAAAACAGATTAATTCTTAATTAGTTAAAGATTTGCTTGCTTCATCTGGACATCGCTTGTTAATGATGCAGTAATGCTTGTGCTTGGGAGGGCACAAATACTGCTAAGTTCTTTAAGATGACAGAGAGAAGAGTCATCACCTCTTGACACATATTTGTTATAGTTTCCCTTTTGGTCTAGGAAGTGTTAAAGGTCAGGACCCTGGCATTCAGACTGAATCCCAAGAATTCATACTTGAAATTTTGACTTAAAATACATTTTCCACACTTACCACAATTTGAAAACCTTTGCAATGGTTATGTGAATAAGTAGTTTTTTCTTCATAGAGAAATTGCAAGTTCGAGATCCATAGAATTTTATGGATTCAAAGACTGAACATATACGTCTGCTTATTTCCATTTCAAACAATTTTGAAAGGTTTCAGCTACTATTTTCTCCTCACATAACAAAAGGCTGACAAAGAAAAATTTTGTCTTCACTTTTATTGTCCACTTTTTAATATGTATCTTGTTGTCAATAGCGTTTACTTGTAAGTTGCACAACAAATCCTTCAATATTTAAATTTATTTTACTAGAATAACATGTATTCAGAGGTACACAAAAGAGGAAAGACAATTGGCATGGGATGGTAAAAATGTTGTTCCTTTATTACTGAATGCCAAAGGAATCTGAAAGCTCATGTCATAAAATCATCATGTCCTTGGTTAGCTATAAAATTTTTGATCACTTGATGTGGAGCCAGATATGTGCATTCCATGCCTTAGTCACAGGGGGTAAACACACAAAGGCAGCTGTGGATTTAATTTTCTAGTGACAAGTGGTTTGTTACTCCTAGATATTGCTCTAGTATAATGTATACATAGAAAAACAGTGTCAGACAGCAACTTTGGGAAAAGTTGGCTAAATTCATACACCCAGAGGTAACCAGATTAAACTGGTTAACTTGGTTTAAATAACTAAACTTCCCTCATCTTAATACTGCCAGGACTCAAGGACAGATTATTTAGTACTATCACACAGAAAGATCTCTTGCTTTCAAAAATTGTTCTGTCTCAGATAAGACTGAAATATGAATCTTATTGCCATTTTTTAAACATCTTATTTGACAATATCCATGTGAATACTATTTCCAAGGGCCCAAGAATTTGCCACAGTGGCGAAAATTGATTTTCTATAGTGTTTGTTACTGACAGAACATTAAAATAACTACTCCGTCTTGGTGGTAATCTCAACCTGGTCAGATCCTTACTTCTGCTAGTTTTCTGTGTTCTATGATGGGTAGCTTTCATTCCCAAGCTAGGAACCTAGCAACTCCTGTTTTTTTTCTTCAGTTTTTATGAGAATTCAATACAGCAAACTGTTATTTTTTTTCAAATTGCAGTCAGTCATCTCTGGACGAAAAGTATTCCAATCCCTGGAAAAGGGATTCTTTGTGCCTTCAGCCAGACTCAAACTCAGCACACTGAGCTTATTACTTCCATGTTACACTGCATTGCACCAGGTGGTGGTGGAAGCCAAAACAATATCTCCATCTCCATTTGGTATTATAGATTAGCCTAGTAACTTGGCTGAAGAAAAAGAACATAAGTAAAAAGAGCATTTTATACCCACAAATTTCTGGTGAAAGATTTCAAGTTGTTTTTGTAAACTGTCAGTAGAAGAGGTCTTCAGGATGTGATAAAGTTTAGAGGACTGAGCACTGGAACAGGCCGCTCAAAGAGATTGTGGTGTGTCTGAAGAAGAATTGTCTGGATTCAATTCTGTTCAATATTCAGGGATTACCCTTTTTGAGCAGGGAGATTGGACCAGATGATCCACTGTAGTCCCTTCCAACCTTACCAATTCTGTAATTCTCTGACCTGGCATGTGAGGAAAGGTGAGGACATCAAAGGCTGGACAGGGTTGGGACATGGCAGATCATGAGAAATAGAGAAATTATTTCTTCATCCTAGTCTCTAAGCCAGGTGTGAAATCAAGGAAATAAATCATTCAAAAGATTCTCGGGCACATAGTTGTTACCACTCTCTTGGTGAAAGATATTACTTTGTAGTTTGGTGCTGATGTGAGAGACAAGTATACACATTCCTGGCAATCCAGCCCCTGGTACCTTAGACCAGCACAGAAGGTAACCCCAGACTACACATCTCTGACTATTCATCTCTAGGCAACTAAGCCCTGCAGTCCATCAAAATCTCTCTCATTCAAGGAGACAATAAGTAGAGAATCTATTTTTTATTATATTTCTTTTTAAAAAGTGTCTTCAATAATTTCTCTGCTCTTCTTTTCAGTTTTCATTTAATCCATTCCTTATTGTACATAAAGCAGGACCCTTTCTCCCAGATGGAGTGTTGCCTGCTGAAACCAACTGCTATCTTCTTGCAGAACAGTTGAAAAGCTTCAGAAGGTCAGGTACGGTTCTAAGCACCTACAAAGTTCTTCCAGGAAAACTGAGAGGTTGTTTGGTGGATCATTTTTTAAGGTAGTAGTGATTCATTCGCTCCACCAGGAAAAGAAAGAGTAATTTGTAAACAGAAAGTTAAAGTGTATGTTGCAAGGAGATTTTGTACTTTTATATGAGACATGTAGTCTTCCTTCTTGAAAATATAGCTAGATATTTCATAAGATAAAAAGATTTCTCTTGTTCCTGGAATATGTAGTCCTTTATTGGCATTAAGAGCCTGCTCCAGAAGGAGAACTAAATTATGATCACATTTCCAAAACACATTCTTAAAACTTACAAAACGTAACAACTTTGTAGTATTTGTCTTCCATGCTAAGGGTTTATGTACTACCAAGTGGTGACAATAAAGAAAGAGCTAACTTATGACAGGCATATTATGAATGTTTGCCTGTCTGTGACTTGGTCTTGTATTTTAAAACTGCAACTTTTGTGTCGTGGGGGACAGACACAAAAGAATACAGTCAGTTTGTGATTATTGTATAAATATATATAGGGTATTCCGAAAGACAGGATGATCAGCGTTCACACATTTACATGAATGGTGTCACCTTTCCAGTCTAATTTTTGGGAAGACTTTCTCTTCAGAAAAGAATTAAAACTCACTGATTAACTAGAGACAGACATTTTGGCAGTTCCAACTCATAAAAATTATTTCTTAAGCATAAAATTATTAACAAAATCAGTTGTACTAATTTTGGTTGAAATAAAATCCTTATTTTTGAATTTTACAATTCATGTTATAAATATATTTTCACACCACAATTAATTTAGAGAAGTTTTATTTTCTTTGCCTTGTCTTTCTCAGGATAATGGTCTTTATTAATGTTGAATATGTATCATACATATATAAATGAAGAGAAAGAACTTCCAGTTAGGATGTGACTGCTTAAGTTGGGAAGGTATATAACCTATAGCGGCATTTCTTCTCTTCAATTATTTTCACAAAATAAAAAATACCATACAGTTCCAGAGATCTTAAGTTCTTGTGGACATTTAGGCCTTTAAAAGCTTTGCTATTGAACCAAGTGAAACTGTAAAAGATTTGAAATATATTAAGGACTTAAGACTTCTGTACTCAAGTAAAACTGACCTTTTAATTGGCTGTCATATGACAAGAATTTTTTGTGACTTTAGACTTGTGGATATATCCTTACCACTATTTCAGCACAACATAAATAATGTTGATAAATAAAAGATGCATCTGGCAGCTGATATTTATATGAATGATGTTGAGAACACCTAAAGTTCTGCCTTAGGTTCTCAAGGCAATATCGTGTACAATAACTTTTGTCCTTGAGAAAGAAGGAAGTCATCTGGCTGCCATCAGAGGACCCCGCTGAGATCAAGGTGATTGTTCACTCATCTATGTTTAGTTACCTGAAACAGCACTGAAATAGTCAATTTCTATTGTCAAAAGGCATGCTCCCCCAGTTTCTTTTCCTAACAGGTTTTATTGTTAGGGTGCAGCCAGGTGAAGTAACCAGGAGCTGAGTTGGAAACAGGAAGTCTGGGCTCTCCATTATGAAAGCCCCATCCCACAGTACCCAGTGAGGAAGGAGAGCTGGGAGTAGTATGGTGACCACAACCAGTCCAGAACAGTGTGTCCATCCAGCAAGGTCATGGTGACGAGGAGGGCTGACTTCATCTCTCTAAATCAAGTTCTTCTTTGAATCTGGCAAATTAGTCTATAACTCTTGGTAATATTTTTAGGTGCTTCAGACAGACTTGCTATATAAGCAAATGATGAAGCAAATTATATGGGGAGACTAAAAGGTATGTGCTTTATGAGAAAGTTTTGGGTTTGGATCTTTATCTTTTCTTGATAACACCTGAGTTATTCAGTGATTTCCTCAGAGCTTATGATTCCTTATATTACATACATTTACTTTGAAAAATGTTTTACATACATTTTGGAAATTATGTTGTCTGTTTAAGAGAAGGACATTTCCATGATATCCACATAGTAGATATCTTATTTTTCAAGAGGTGGCATTTCTAGACAACAGTGGTTGGTTGAGACTTTGTTGACATCCTGATGTTACTGAAGATGTAATCCAGTTGTAATATGTGAATGTGTAATACGTGAGGCCTAGTTAGAGTGAAGTTGGTGGGCTCTAAGGGTGGGCTTCACTGTGCAGGAACCCCCCCAAATTCTCATGCCCTCATGACCTCCAACCACTCATGCACCTCGGCTGTTCTGGGAACTTTTCACAGATTTAGCAGCCGTACTCTTCAGGTTGGTAACTCTTTTTTCTCATGACCCATCGACCTTTGGGTCCTCATGCGTTCTGAGTATCCATGGGAACTTGATAGGCTGTTATCCTCACACAACTCTTGGCCTAGAAGGCTTCTCTGACTACGATTGAGCAGTACAATGTTTTCAGCGCTGAAGATTGACTTCCCTTTTAAAGTAGAATAATGTGACAATGATAGGATTAATCTTATCATGTCTAATAAATTGATGATATAGGATGAACTTGAGGCAATCCATAGCCTAGAAATCTGGTGTTATCTTAAGCAACACTAAATATCCCATTTATCTTCCAAGAAAAGAAAAAAATTAGTTTTCAGTTTGGAAGAAAGAAGACTCATCAGCATATTATCAATAATGAAAAGAAGAAAATAATTTGCTTCCTCTCCAGTTTTTCAACCATCTTAGTGAATATTATGACATGGGGACTGAGCTATACTACACTTCCAATTAACTTTTGTGAAAAGATACTACTGTCTTGGGGATGTTTAAAAGCTTTAAAGAAATAACAAAACATTTTTTACAAAAATTCTGAGAGAAATAGAATTTCTACTGTCTATAGTGAAGCCATTTTTAGAGCTGCTTTTCATTAAGCATTTATACTATCTGAAAATTATTTTTGTAGGTTTTGTTAATCACCTCCGTTTACTTGCTTATTTTAACTCCTGAAACATTAATTATAGACTAAAATATCCATATAATGAAACTATGGTAAGGCAAAAATTACTTGCTTGGAGTTATTGACCATTATAGAACTGAGCTTTACTTCCATTTGTAGAAAAGGTTTTTTATGTTAACAGTGCTGTTTCTTTACCCTGGTTATTATGGAATATGTAAATTTAAGCTGCCTTTTGTGGCCCATGTGCTGTTGCATGCAATCTAATTCTATTACCAGCAGTTAGGGTTTCCCACTTGCTTCAGCAGACAATGTTAGATTTATGTTTACAAGACAAAAGTTTTGTGTGTTGGATTAGGCAAGAGAATTAAAGATCAGATTCTTTACTGCTATATCCTGCAATATTACAACATCTGTTGCCACTGGCTTATCAGTAAATATACGTGTGGTTTTGTTAAACCACTGTTTTTCAGAGAGACTGTCCAAAAATTAAGAACACCTGTTTGAGAATATGGATAGTTCTATAGTGTTTTAATTGCCATTAGCCAAAAGAACTCAGAACCTCTGAACTGGAAAAAACCCTTACTGTGTGAAATAGAAATTGTAGAAAAAACACCTTGTACATTGTTTTTTTATTATGAAGGTGTTTTTTGGTTTCCTACCACTGCAATGTTGCATATGGAGTCTTTCATCCAGCCTCTGATCTTGAATGTTCATTGTATTAAAGATAGGTAGTAGGTGTGCTTTAAGGTTGTCAGTGTCCACAGAAAAATAAGGTCCAGTGTCTTCAGGAAAATAAAGGGGATGGAAAACAGAAATACTTGAAAATGTTTTTCTAGATTATTCTGTCCTGATCCTGTATTCAGTTTCTCTAAGCAGCAAAAGTTATTTAGGTGCTAGTGTCTGCAGAATCTGGTCATGTACAATGTAAGTTTTCTACCACTTTTCATTGTAAGCAGGAATGTGTAAAAGGAAGAGTTGGGAGGATTGGTGTGAGGATGAAGACAAATGGAATGAGAGCTGCACAGTAGAGTTTCAAAGCCTAAAGCCAGTGGGTGTAAATCCACCAGCTTCAGTGCAATTACCATGAATGACACCAATGCAGATTTTCTATTTTTACTTTTAGGCTATACAAGGTGAAAGAAGTTGAAAAATTTCAGGTCCTGCATATTTTTGTGGTTATCATTTAATTTTGTTTTCTTGGATTTTCTTTAATATTGAACATATTTTCCTGGTATAAATGACAGTTTTTTTCAATGTTCAGGACAGTAAAGTTATCTAAACTGCTTTAAAAAGTGGTTTTAATAAAAATTTGATGCCTCTGTCACCACCCTAGTATATTGCTAATAGAAGGCCATTACATGGCTGAAATGTTCCATTTTAAATGCTTCTTTGTTACTGTCTGAAAGACTCAAATCAACATTTTGTCATTCAAATAGTTTTTCTTGTTTGTCATTTAAATACTTAAAAAATTAAATATTGTTGCTGTAACTTATTATTTAGGAAAAATTCATCAAATGTAGAAAAAATATTCAGTAAAAATCAGTTGAGTTCCTTTAATCTATAATCACACTCTAACTCCTGGTGTGTTGAAAACCATTGAAACCAATAAAATACAAGTTCCTTAAGTAACTGTTTCAATTATGTGTTAACAGTCAATGGCTGCCAAGTAGGAAAACTGTGAAAGTGATCAGACACTGTCTCAGGCCTAATAAAGCTTCAAAGGCTAACCACATTATTGAAGTGATGAGGTGTTTAGACTTTAAAGCCTCACTCACAGCCTTCACCATCAGTCTCTGTATTAGATTTCTAATGGACCTTTCTGCAAAAAAAGACTGAGGAAACCAGCCTAAAAAAAGATTAGCAAGAGTGAAGTAGGTAAGGGAGAGATCAAAATATAAATGATTTAATCAAAAATATGTGGACTACAGTTTAATTTTGATATGAAATATGATTATTTATACCAAAGAAAAAAGAAGAAAATTATAGGAACATTTCAAAATAGACCATTGTTTTGTAAGTTCAAAGGAAATCAATCATTTCATTAATGGTTGCTACTCTGGCAGCTCTTAACATAAAACAAGCTCATCAGAAGTTTTGCCAGATAACCTCTGGCTCTTCTCAGAGATTTTTTAAAAACATGTATAAATTATACTTCATGTGCAACTCTGACAGTCAAACACAAAGAGTGCAAATCTATAGCTACTGCTTCCTAAATTAGTAGAATTTTTCACTGACAATTTGGTAAATTATGAAATTGCAATAAAGGTTGTTTTCATGTTGAAGTAGTTCAAAGTTTCCTTTAACTGCTTCTTACAGAAGATTTTGCACAAAAGGAAACTTTAAACAAGATTTTGAAAAAATCAAGAGGCTGTTTCTGTGTTAGAAAATTCAGCAATATTATGTTTCCAGTTCTCAATTTTTTTCTCAGTTATCATTCTACACATAGTTGGGTTTTAAAGTAATTTACTGAGTAATCACTACTGTGTTAAACGGGTGGGGATTGCATACCTGAGATAATTTTAGACTATATGTCCTTTATTATTAATCATTAAAAGGAAGCAAATAATTCAGAATAGGCTAAAAACTCATCAGATTCAATTTAACTTCACTCAATGTTTCAACCATTTTACTTGTTGAAAAAGCAGAGCAAAATAGCTAATACTGGTCTGCAGGATCAGTTCAGTTCACATCTGAGGTGTAATTCTGCTTGCCATTTGGTGGGGGCCAATAAAGCTCTTTCTGTCAGGATTGTTAAGAGACAGAGAGCCTGGAATAAAAATAAAAGGAGTTGTTAAGTCTCTTTGAAAAGTCATATGAGTGTTTGATTGACTACCAGGACTAAAAGGTTCTTCTGAGTAGAGGTTCTGGCTCAGAGAATGTGATGAAGTGGTTCTGTCAAAGAGAGACATAGCATGGGCCATTACCTGCTTGCAGGTTCTGGAATTAGAAAATGGAAAAGGAATATGCAAGAGACAGAAAAAAAGATGAATATTCTAGAATATGCTATAGGCATGCCAATGCAAGAAAATCTGTCTATTCAAAGTTGTTATCACACATATTCTTTGACAAATTCAACCCACTTGGCTACCTTCCTGGGTGACCTCAGCAATTATGCTGTAAATCTGGTTTCACTATAACATCTGACCATATTCTCTATTTCAGTTCTTCACAATGATTGTCTCTTATATTGATTATCTTGCAATCAGGCTAGCCACACACATTTCTTGACTGATCTGATAGCAGAAAAATACTCACTCACACTCAAGAGAATAAGGTGTTAATATATATAGTATAAAATTCAGATGAAGACCCATAAGCAGCAATAAGTCTATTTGGCACTTGACTCATTTTCTACATTTTCCCTTCAGAGTTCAAGCTCACACTTCTAAACTGTACAAATTGCACTTCCAAATTGTAACTGTGTCCTCACTCTTCTAAAGATAGGTTTGGATGCTAGAACCTGGGCTTAATTACAGTGGAGCCAGGAACCTTTAAGATGTCAAATATATTGTGTAACTCTCCACCTTATAGACACTACTCCTGCCCCCCAAATGATCATCAAACACTATAAATAAGATTTGATATGATTAAGACATAACATGGATATGTTAAAAAAAGAATGTCTTGCTTGACTTCACTGGTTTCTTGATTGTCACTCTCCTGAAACTTGCTTGTGGCTGCACCACACCTCCCAGGAATTCTACACTAAGTATGCTTTCATTGTCCTTTATGTTGTCATAGAGGTACATGTATACATATGAAGGAAAATATTTAATCCAACCTTAATAAACTCTTCTGAGCTGTGTTGTGGCTAAGAAACTTGTTAAGTTTCAGTTAAAACTTACAGTTTTCCTCAGCCCAGCAGAGGAATAAAGCCAAAAAAGAAAGCTGTTTAACATGGATAGAGCATTCAATCAGGTTTAAAATGTTAAACATCAACCATTAATCTGCCAGTTTAAGCACAATATATTATTGTTTTCAATGTTAAATGTTGTGAGGAAGTTAACAAATACTTATTAAATTATTTATTTTTACTACTCATTTTAGGTCTGGCACATGTTATTTCAAAATCCCTTGGGTGTGAGAGGAATTTAAACCTAATTGTAGCTTATTTAGTTTGTTCATAGAGCTAACAATTTTCACTTCTATGTCTTTATATTACCTGTGTAAGAAATTACTCTTCCATGAAATTAAAATTGTAAAAATAACCAAGTTTAAAACAAATAGCAAAATTATTGCTTGCAGTATGTTACAGCCTAAATGCTGAGTGAAAACTATGCTCTCTCATGTACATTTTTTATGGAAATAAATTACTTTGTTTTCCAAAGCCAAATTGTACTGTCATCCACACAACCTGTAATCTTTGTATGGGTAACATACAAAGATCAAAGAGAACCATTGTACCATTGTAAGGCTATTTTTATTTGGAATTTTTCTCTCAAATATATATACAAGAAGGGACAAGGAAGTACGCTTACAAGTGTGTAAGTTAGACTATGTCATGTGAGATGAAGATGCTGGTAAATCTTTTTTGACAGATAATATATAATTCCAATTTTTTATTTTAGCTTTCTCTTTATTAATCACTCTCCACAAATACCTGAAAGGAGATTGTAATCAGGTGGGGGTTGGTCTCCTCTCCCAGGCAACCAGCAACAGAACAAGAGTAGAGAGTCTTAAGCTGGGGAGGCTTTGGTTGGACATTAGGAAGAGATTCTTCACAGAGAAGGTGATTAGGCACTTGAATGGGCTTCCCAGGGAGGTGGTGGAGTGACCACTCCTGGGGGGGTTTACAGGGAGGTGGTGGAGTGACCATTCCTGGGGTGTTTAAGGAAATTGTGGATATGGCACTTGGTGCCATGTTCTAGCTGACACATGGTGGTGTTTGGTCTTAGTTTGGACTCCATGATCTCAAAGGTCTTTTCCAACCTGTTTTTGGATGGATTCTGTGATTCTGTCTTATAATTTCAAAATAAGCTTACATGACCCACACTGTTAAGTAAGCTCCACCACACTCTGCAACCAGGATACACTGTAAAGAACAGAAGTGAGAGGAACTTTTCTACTTTTGGAAGGCTTATGTTAATCCACCCATGGGGATTAAAAATTGAGTTCATTATAATGTTACAGCTTTGAACTGTACAGACATCTCTTTTTTTACAGCTTTCCAAATTTCCTTGCTTGTTTAAAAGACTTTTTTTCTCTTAAGGCAAACAGTAGAGATACCTTAATTTCAGCAAGACTGTTTGTAAGAGTTTGAGAAGACTCAGTCTGTCACCAGCCCACTGAAAAGAAAGTGGGTTTTGAATAAAGGCATTCTTATGTGATCTTTTTTATCTTCAGCCAGGAAAGTTTTAACTCACATGACAGTATTAATCTTTTCACCAATGTAGTTTCACAAGGGTGCTGGTCTAACCAATAAACTAAACAGGCTGAAACCTAGTCTCTGGCAGCAAGGCCAGCTGGCGTGCAATGGTCTGTACCCTTACAATTAAACTTTGTTTCCCTCCAAAAGAGAGTTGTTGCAGGCAAAATAATTATTTGGAACAATCCCTTGCATGTGCTGGCACATAAGTTCTTTGGGAGTGTAATATTTGTTTAATTTAAAAGTCTGACAAGTCTCTTCTATCAATAGGTGGTCAAGTCAGATGACTCAAATCTGAGCTCTTGCTTTAATTACTTTGCTAGCACAGAAATAACTGCAAAGACGGAGCATATCATTTCCTTTAAAGCTGACTTACAAAATAGTGAGTTCTGCAAAGTAATCATTTCAGTCAGTAAAAAGCAGAAGTTGATGATGGAATTGGAAGGAGGCAAACTGCTGTGTTGGTTTTTTCTGGGAGGAGTTGTGTATATGTGTGTTTCAACACTTATCTCCTTGAAAAACAATCTTTACATTTTTTCCTCTGAATCAGTGGGCTGTTATTATGTATCAGATAGTTTACCCAAGCACTATAAAAACTTGCAAATGATACTCATAATTATTTTTACATAATCTATATTTGGCCTCCCATTTTGCAGTGTCTTGGTTCTCCAATAATCTTCCACTCCATTTTGGTAAAAAATCTATTTGAAAAATCTTATAAAAATCAGCACTACATAATAAAATTAACCTAACAAATTAATTTGTAATCCATATAAACACCTTTAAAATATTTTCCCCAAGAGGGAGTTGGGAGCTGGATGGAGTCTAACTTATTTAAATCAACTGCATAATTGCTTGGAACTTATTAAATTGTTCCCAAAGCTTTCAGAGAAAATGTCACGCCTTATAGAAGTACGTTATCAGACTACATTTTTATGGGTTGTTTTTTGGGTTTTTAAAAAATATTTAGAATATCATAGTTATCTGAAAACTGAATCCCTGACCGGACTGTTTCAATCCCTGACTGAGCTGTTAAAAAGAAGCCTCTTACTGGCCTTTATAGGGAGCCATTTTTGTCTAAGAGGTCAGTTTAAATTTCTCAAGTGCTGCTAATGAAGCAGAACTGCTAATGATTACACGTCACATGAGCACAGAATACAAATGAGTCAAAATCATGGTGTGCAGATACAATAAGCCTGCAGTGGTAAGGAAATTTTATCTTTGCTCTTCATAGAGGTGACCCAAATCACCTTAATACTTCTAATTTGCAGAGAAGAGGAGAGGGGAGAATTTCCTGGGTAGCACTTTGCTGAGGAAGATTCACACTTGGACTGATAGAAGGTCCCACCAGCTCTGAGTACCCTTTCCATTCAAAATCTTTCCATCTTGATGGAGAGATGAATTTTTTTAGGGGCAGATATGTAAATAAAAAGAGGTGTTGTTTTTCTTTCCAGTGATAGTTTGGGTTTTGGTTTTGAGAGACAAAACAGCCTCATTAAAACCATGGACCTGAATTCCAGCAGGAAATCAAAGTTATTCTGCAGTTGATGCCCATTGGGCTGGATTTGTGTGGGATCCTCATTTAGATGATTCCTAATCAGTGACAAGCTTTCTCAGTCTAGAAGTACCTTTTCCTACATTTGACTTATTTTGAGACATATATATATATTTTTTCAGGGGTATAATATATATATATATATAGATATAGATAGATAGACAGATAGATAGATATATCTTCAGGGGTATAGCAGTTTTA
>WEIU01017491.1:9257-20928 GCA_013389925.1 Aegithalos caudatus | reverse complement strand
CCAACAATTTATTTTTTTTTTTCAATATACCATTTAACACTATGACTTTCTCTAAACTCATGTTTAAGTGGCCAAAATTGATGTAGCCTTACAATGGTTCTCTCTGATCTTTGCACTGCCTGGGTAGGACAAGATACATTTGGTAGGTGCTAACGAGAGCTCTTTTACAAACCCTTAGAGAACAGCCTGCCAAAGATGGTCCTCTAGGTTTGCTAACCTGCTTGTATGACCAAGGTATTACAAATTTGCTCCAGAGCTAACTTCTGGCACATTTTTTTATATAATCTCATTTCCTCCATCCAGACTGTCTTCAACTCCCAAAACCAGAGAAAGCTTATTGTCTTTCTCATTACAATGATTTCTCAACAATGTTCTTACCATACTTTCTTTGCACCCCTCAGTAATTAGTGAGGATCTATATTTTCTTTTGTTTCTCTGGCTCCTTCTCTTCAGAAAGACTTGTTTTCCCCAGGCAAAATGTAGGCTTGGAGAACATTAGAAAATGCTTTTCCTTACTGGTCATTGGATGCCTGGCCTGTTACAATAAATTCTTATTACTTGCCTGGACCAGCCACTGGTTACTTGTGGAAGAAGCCATTTGGGCTTTTTGCTCTTATTGTTTACCAGTTATTTTTTTACCACTGCCATGCAGGAGCCACTTCTCACATGCCTGGGTGAGGTGGAGAATATCAGCAGCTAAACCATTCAGCTGAGTGAAGTGAACCTCTCTTCACTTACCTGGAGAGAGCAAGGTAAGTGTTGATGGATCAGACACACAGTGATTTATTGAAACTCCACCAAAATGAGCTGCCAGGCACTCTAATATAGGTATGTACTAATAATGTTTTCGTGATCTCCAAAGAATTTATAAAAATATTTCTTCATAGCCTTTTGCAGAATATTTAGCTGGTAATTGGCTGCAAGCAGGCATATGCTTTACTAAATCAAAGAGAGACTTTAGAAACTGTAAATAGAAAGCTATCTTGAAGACAATACTCTATTACAGCATTTGGCAGAAACCTTCTTACAGTTTGTCCCAAGATCACCATGCAAGTAAGGCTTCAGAAAAATTGATTAGATAAAGAGCTTTTATTATATGATAATTTAACAAAAAATTTATTCAGTGTTTCTGCTAAATGCAAAGTTGCTTTCCAATTGATTTTTATGTAGCTAGGGGAAATAATTAAGATTAGAACTATGGAAGATTAGAAATCTATGGCAAATCCTAAAACTAAATAAAATGCATTTTAGTATATGGCTCTCAGTGCTTTATGACTATGGTAACAGAAATTTGCATTGTCAAGCAGGCTATAAGCAAATCGTATGTTTCTGTATTTATTCATACTACAAGTTTCGCTTCATTAATGAGGCAGAAGTCTACAATAAAAATCAAGACCTTAATCTACTTCCCTGATTATAATCTGTCAAAAAACTTTACAAGCAAAACAATATTGTCAGTTGAATTTTGTTGCAACATATTTGATTGTAAGAATTCTTCCTACACAAAATGTGTTTTCCAGTTTTTTGAACTCAGTTATAAGCCATTAGCTTCAGGCACGAGACGAAAGTTGCTGAGTGGGCTTTGAAAGCAGATAATCATCATCTATCTCAGCTTCACTCTGATATTAGATTATAGTTAGCATGAAAAAGAAAAAACATTAGGAAAAGGCATTTGACCATGAGAACTGAATGTTCATTGTTTTCATACCAGCTATGGAAATTCTGGGTGTCAGTAACCTGGAGGCACTTCTGGAATGACAGTTGATTGTATTTTCTCCATCAGCATAGGATTTTTTAGTAGTTATTTCTAACTTCATTTCTGCTTGCATCTCAGTTAGTCAGAAGACATGATAAAATGGGTATACATCTTTTTTTTTTTTTTCTTTTTTTTTTTTTTATCTGGAAACCTTACTCCAGGATTGGACTGGAACCAGTGACCAGGAAAGACAGAAAAATTGAAAAATTGAACTGGAACCAGGGGTCAGGAAAGACAGAAAAAATCGTTTTTTCAGTTTTGCAGAAAATAAGCGTTTCAGAGTCATTCTTCAAACTTCACAGAAAACAGAGAAGAAAATTTCATATGTGGGAGGATAATTTTGCTGAAAGCACTGTTCAGCACCAAAATGTCAAAAGGCCTTTAAATGCACAGCTGTTGTTCCACCATGAAAGAAAAAAAAAAGCTAGAATCTTCATGGAGCATCTGTGGCCAGAGTGGAAAACATTAATGGGGGACTGAGTTTATGAACACATAAATTACTATTTGGAGATAATCACAAGTTACAAGTATTCTTACTCACGATTTCAGCAGTTTCCATTAAAGTTTTAGCTTTTCCCCCAAAGAGAGTTGTTTCTGAACATCCTGAAAGGGTCAAACTAAAAATATATATTTTTTTAAAGCCTCTAAAAGTTCAGAGAAGTCTTCAGAAAAACTCTGCGAGTGCTCTCTGTCCTAGCATTAGGATAAAAGCAGAGTTTAACCATCCAGGTCTGCTGCCCCAGGGCTGAACACTGGACACAGTGAAACCCTTGGCTGCCCTTACTGGACATGGTGGATGGACAGGAGGAGCAGGGCTGTGACTGAGCACCAGCCCTCAGTCTGAGTTGGAACAGCCTGGTGGTATATGTTAAAGAACCCTAATACTTATTATTTACATGGTGTACCAATTGTTTTAAAGACTCAAAGATCACCCGGGGAACACTTGAGTTCATAACCTGGGCTCCCTCAGCACATGTTACAGCTGGGAGAAGTGACTGCAATTTTTTTCCCAGCAGATTTTTCCCAGAGCTGTTACATAAGTCTGATACTTCCATTGCCAAGTGTGTGAAGTAACATTTTGCTTTAAACTATCAGAGCTGCAGAAAATTAGCTGGAACACATCTAAAAACTGCAACAAACTGATTTTTCACTTTGGCTTTTGAGGTGCCAACCACAGCAGATGGAAAAAAGGGTAGCTAACGAGTTTCATGTCTAAAACACAGCTTGCTCAGCCCACTGGTTGGTGGTGAACCTACTGAAATTGCTTCTGGTCAGTAGAAACTAAAAAACATAAAGTGATGAAGAATATAGAGTTTGCTGCAGTGGGTCACTTTGTAAAATTGTCCTCCCAAGTTTGGTGGCCTCAGTTCCAGACTGGAGCACCTGTTAACATCATCTCTCAAGACAAAATGTGCACAGACTTCCTGCAGAATAAGCAGCCTATTCAGGCTGCAGGCTTACCGCACTGTGTGTGCTTCGTTATTATATTATTATTATTCATGTTTTAATTGTTATTATTTTACACTGCCCAAGAGGAATGTAGGGATTTTGTCATCTGTTAAAGACACAATTAGAAGAGCTAGGCTCAAAGGAGCAGTGGAGGCAGATGGTATATTGGCAGTTAAATTTATAAAACTCTTGTCTTAAGTCTTGCCAGCAAGAGAAATAGCTTTTCTGCTTTTTCTTTTTTTTTTCTTTAAGGCAAACAGTTTATTTCAAGAGGAGTGTGCTGTAGTTGAGTGGGTAGAGAATGACATGATTTGGTCTCTCAAGAGCTTTGACATTAAGAAAAAAAAAAACAAAAAACTAAAATTATTTTGACTGAATCACAAATCATTTATTCATATATTCTTGCCACAGAGAAAGCTCTATTGGTTTCTAAGCCAAATAATCTGTGCCATGTGTCCAGATTCTCTCTTCTGTCACGTTTCTAGTTAACCTTGTTAACTGGCTTAGTGGAAAAACACTGGTGTAATGTAACAGAGGCAGTGACCTGCCAGATGACCTATGCAGATCAGATGAAGAATATCAATTTCAGGGTTGATTGGGGGTGTGAATAGGTTTACTGCTAATAAAAACTAGCATTTTTTACAATCACACCCTCACAGCAAAGCAGTAACCTTCTGAGCCTTCTTCCTCAGGAGCTGAACTGAACTGCAGATGAGAATGCAAGTGTTCACATACCAGAAGGGAAAAAAAGTTTACCGAAAGGGCAAATAGTAAGGCTGTCGGAGAGCTAGGATTACTTGTTTAAATGGCATTCTGGGTTAGGAAACAGCTGGTCTTAAATAAGCAAATAATGCTTAGAAATGAGTATTGTGCTCTGTAAATATGGTGATACAGAGGAGTTAAAGGATTTAATGACCAGAAAGATATTACAGAATTCTCTAGTTTTCTGCTGGTAAAACATTCAACCTGTGAACATTTAAGTAACATTACATTGCAGTTCACAAATATTATGTGAATGAAAACTGTCCCCAGAAATAACTTTTTGGCATAACATAGTTTGAATATACTTTTGCTCCTGGCAGTGGACCAAATTCTGCCAGTTTATGTGTTAGAAGGTTTTGGAACAGCCCTGTTTTCTAGGTGGAATATTTGAAGGCTCTGCTGAACTGCATAATGAGGTACCTTTTCTTAAGGACACATGGTTTAGCTACACTAGTTAGGTGTCCTCTTTTCTCTAAGTGTCTCAACAGGACAGTTTATCCTGCACTTTTACTCAAGCACTGCATGGATGGGTGAAAACAGAGGCTTTATCCCTCTCCTCATTCTGTCTGTGTACTGTGAAGAAGGGCCAGACATGCTCAGGAGAATTTTTTCTTACTAACCAATGAGTTCTGTAGAAACACATGTGGTTTAGATATTTTGGATGCAGGGAAAAATGGAAAAAAAGGAAAGATTTATGAGTTCTGCCATACTTTTCAGCCACTTTATAGAACAACTGGAAGTTTGCATTTATTCCAAAATGTAAAGGGGCATAGCTCTTTTAAGCGAAGTAATTCTGTTTTGTGTTTTCCAGCCAACTAGTTGCTCCAGGCGATGGGAAGTATATGTGCTATACCACACAGGAAGAACTGGTACTAGTGAAGTGATTAGCTGGTAAATCCCTACAAAAGAATCCCCAATTTTATTGCTACATTACTCGACTTTCTTTCTTCAAAGGGGTCAAAAGCACAATTAACTATGAAGAAGTATAACTAAACAGTTCCCAGTTGGCTTATGTAGAAACACGATTAGGAGACAGGGTCATTGCAGGGCCATAGCTCCTTTTGTAGCTCATATTGCCCCTCTTAAAATTCTTCATCCTCATCATCTGAAATACATCTTTGGCATACATTTTCTCCCTATCATATCTGTGCAAAAGCCCCTCCCCAGATGCCTCTCAGTTAGTTTTACCCTTGTTACAGTTTAGCTTAAATAGCTCATGTCCTGCCCTGCTGTTTATGTCTCTGCCAAGTTACTCTTTGTCCTCTCTTTGCTGAAAGGTCTTTTCTTTTTTTCAATGTCTTATATATAATAGAAAGAATTATTTAGGCATTGTGTTAATAATGCATGATAGAATTAAAAAAAAAAACAAAACCCAAACAAACAAAGAAAACAAAATCAAAACCCAAAACCAACTGCAACCAAAAAAAGAGAAAGAAACACCCACAAATTCTGTTGACATTAGTATGCACAGTTTGATTCTGGCTTGTGCCAGGCAGAGATCTCCATGAGAGCTGCCTCCATGAACTGGATGATCTCCAGACAGTTCTTTTAGCATTACATTTTATAGGACCCCATATGCTGTAAATCTCTGGAGCCAGAGCACAGTGCTAGCACTGCTTCTAGATATCCACTCTGAAATGTGTTCTCTCCAAATGCTTATCTCACACATGACACCCTTCACTCTGTGAAGTCAGGACCCTACAGCTCAGTGCCAAGGCACAAAAATCCGTGTGGGTCCTGATGTGGAATGGAAAAGTATGTAGCCCAGCATCAAAAGTCACATCCAAATGCTGTAATTTCATAATATGTCAATTTAATAGCATGATATCAGCTGGAGACCACAAATGGTGCATAGAAAGATTTCCCAAATTACCACAGCTTGTAGGAGAGCATTTGACAGCTTGATTACAATAAATGGTTATATGCTAGATCAAGCATCAAGATTTAGGACCCCAACCTAAATATTAAAAAAAAAAAAAGATACAAACCCCCAAATCCCCAAGCAACCCCATAACAATTTAGAATTTTAGAAAATTTATTTTAAAGTGTGTACAATCTGTTGCACAGTTATGAATTTTCCCAGTGAATAGAATCAGAACACGAATGGAATAGCATTTATCCCAGTTTGGTACAAGCTGCTTTCCCTCTGCTGCCAGAAAAGAAAAGAACACTGAGGAGCTAAATATGTTTGATCCCTGAAAAGGATCATTTAGAGATCTACAATCCTACATGGGCCTGAAGATTTTGCTCAGAGACACTGTAGACAAGAGCTTCCCTTATTCTTTCTACAGAAAATAGAAGAGGACAGAGGTTTTCTTCTTCCCAGTAGAAGGAGAAATCTCTGTTCATTGTAATATGAGGAAATGCAAAGGTCCAGCTGGGAATAATCTGGGTATACAATGTAAGATCAGCGTGCCTCCCCCAGGTTTGAACCATCCTGTTGGAAGGAAACCTAAAGCAGGAGTCACTGTGGAAGGATTTAGAAGCCACTGGAGTGGAAGGAGGGAGCATAAGATATCCAGGCTTGGTGCTACACAGCTTTGCTTCTTGTGTGCTGGGGAGATGTTTGTAGATCTTGTCATCCTTACCAGTATTATCAGCACATTCAATGCCCACATTTAAGGTGAGAAACAGATTAGCACCAGGAAAATACCTCTTGCTCAGAAGCTGGGAGTTGCAGACATGCTTGTGTGCACTTTGCTGACAGCTAGCCTCCTCTATAATAAGTTGTTTTGCAACTAATTTTTAATTTCCTTCTGGGATTTTCCTCTTGTCTGACAATTTTTTTGCAGTTGTGTTGTTTTGTTCCATTTTCTTCCCTAAATTCAAAGTTTCTAGTGTAACATAAGACTATATAGCAGTGATACACCTAAAGTTTGAAACTGGGGAGTGGTATCACAAAAGATCCTGTGCAACATAGGTGTATCTATGAAACGAAAGGGTTTTGTGATATAACACCATTAAAATACTATAGTTCAAATGAGTATTAATTTAAAAAGTGGTTAAATTCCTTTCATAATTTACAATATTCCTCCGGACATATTTCTGATATGGTTGTTGATGTCTACATAATATTTAAGTGCAAACCACACTAATTATTTACAAAAAGTAAATACACAAAAAAAATATAAAATAAAATTTAAAAAAAAAAATCTGAAAAGCACCCTGCCTAAATTAAAGATTAATGGTTTTTGAGGTTGTTTTTTTTTTTTTTCAATAAACTATATTTCATTACAGAGACTTATATTGTGCTTGCAACTAGCTGAAAGGATCATGTACTTTTTTAGCACTTTCATATAAACAACTTAAAGTTTTGCTCTTAGTGAATTGTATTTTTGTGGTGACACATCAGAAATTTCATAAAACAACAAAACATCCCTTTTTTTTTTTAATTTATATATTTAATGTCCCAAATTTATATATAGAATGTCCCAAAGCTTTGTGATCAAATCAGCAAGAGGATGTGATGACCTTCAATATGTCAAAGATATGAATAATATAATAAAGGGACTCTGGAGGAGGAAAGGAAGACCTTACTGGTGCCACATGTGGAGGAGAGTGTCTAATCTGACACCAGAGGTCCCACGTGTGAGGGAGGGGTTGGGAATACCTTGATTGGCACTTGAAACATACGAGACACCAGAGAATCCAGGTGAGAGCTAAAAAGTCACATGACTCCACACTTCCTTAATTCTCATGGGGTTTATAAATGCCACGGATTTACAGCAAGGTGGCACATTTCAACATGCTTGATAGCAAATAAACCCTGAACTCCTGTGAGTGTCAGCTCTGTGCCTAAGTGCTCCAATAAATGTTTGACGTCTGTAAGACCAGAGAGATGAGGAATTCAAAGGTGTGAAGTGCATTACCAATGTTACTTAAGTATGGACCTCAGTCTTTATTCTGTCTAATTTGCAACTAAAATGGGTGTAAAACAGTGAATGATCACTTAACTGTGCTGGCTTTCGTGCCTTTCTGGTCAGAATGTTCTAAGTTACCCAGGATTTACGTTTGTAAACCACCTAACTTAAACCAGTTTATTTTCCCCAACCCTGGGGATCTCTACTGTGTTTCACTTAAAAGAGGATTAGACATTTCAAATAGCTCATCCCAAAAATCCAAGTTGGTTCATCTGAACTGTGAAAAGGAGGATTATCAGCAAACTGGTGACTGTGTCTAACAGCTGGGGAAGCAGCTGGCAACTGGTGGCCCTTGCAGCAGGAACAGTTGTTTGAAGAACACACCTGGTTCTGCCCATTTCACTTACCCTTCCATCCTTGGAGAGCAGTGTGGGGATGTGCACACTGAAATGTAGCTGCCTCAGGACTGGGAAACTGCTGAGCTCCTTTGGGCACCTTGAGAAGATCCTGGGAGGTTCTAGACTAGACTAGATTAGACTAAACTAGAATAGAGGTGGTGTGAATTAATAAATTGGGAGTAGGCCTGTCTTTTGGGTGGTATATGCTACCCAGTCAATTTACATAAGGTGGCTAACTTTTAAGGTTTTGTCCTAACTAACTAAATTTAGGAAGATAAGTATCAATCTTCAGATATATTAGTTCTGTTATTTTTACCTGTATGTATGTGAAAATACCCATAAATTTGTAATTATGGAAGACGTTTTCGCTGGACAACTTTGACTTTCAAAAAGTCCCAAAGATTTCAGAAAGAAAGGCTGCATTTACATTGTCTCTCAGCTAATCCTGCAAGAATGAAGGAGGTAGTGGATTTAGAGGTAATCTCTTGCTATTCCCTGACCGGGACAGATTGTGGAATCATATAATCTTGTAGTCTTTGAAACAAATGTACTTGTTCCAGACAGAATCTTCATAATGATAACACATTTTATTTCTTTAATCTCTATATCCTAAAATTACATTTTAATGTATACATGAGGAGATGTACAGTATGGCACTCCTATATCGCTGTCTATATTTCCATGTATGTACATACATTTCCTATCATATATTGTAATTTTTAGAATAAAGTAAGGAAAAGTCAATATGTAGAGGGTTGTAAAAGGACTATTAATGGCTTAAAATTCATCATTGTGCATGATAGGGAAATAACTGTAACAAAAAATAATTGTTTCACACAACAACAAAAGGTGTTATTGAGGGATTAATTTCATAGTATTTTTTGAATTTTAAAAAGTTATGAAACAGAGATTATCTTTAACTGAGAAAAAATTATATTTTTGAAGTAAGTAAAATGATGAATTTTGAGAAAATATTTTTTTGAATATTGACAGCAAGAATATTTATTCAAACTTGGGATTAAATTAATTGTAAAATTTGGATGTGAGGAGGGAAGTTATCTTGCCTTTCTAGGCAATATTATGTCCCAATCTATTGCTCAGTATTGAAGAACATCAAAATAAAGTGAGTATTCAAAGGATGCTCACAGCATTATTTAAATTCAGACTAGTGTAGGTTTTCCATTCATAAAAAAGGAGGATAAAAGATGACCTGTTTGCTGATGGAGGACTTTTCAAGATGATAAAGATATGAAAAAAATACAGTTGCTGTTACAAAAGTTGCAAAACATTAAACTTGGAAATAAGATGACAATTCTTAGCAACATTGGAGTAGCAATGCAGCTAAACACCAAACATCAAAAGTGATGGCACTTGCTTCATCCCCTTCCTTTGTGGTCACTCATATAAGACTCAACCTGTCAGGATTCAACTTTATTTAAAGTTAGCAATCAAAGATAAATAATTATCTAAAGTTAAACAGTTATTTGTTTACCTACCTTTAGCTCCAAAGAAGTCTGCATATATCTGTTGAAAATTTCAGGGTTTTTTTTCCTTCTGCAATATGAAATGCTAGCTGTTGTCAAACATGGGACAATTAACACCATAGTCCTATGCCTTGACAGGTTACACAGAACTTTAATTTTCAGATGGCTGACTAGTGTTAAATGATTACTGATCACTGGATTTAGGGTTTTGGAGGCTTTGCTCATAACATAAGTCTTGGTGAAGACGTCTGGGTACATTTCAGTATACCTCACACATCCATTGTCTGCCTCATAGAACTTTGGTCCAACACTGATCTCATGTCTGTTGGTGATGTGAAACTGAGTCCATCAAGTAATAAAATTACTTTGAATTCCTTTGGATGTAATACAAATTTTGTGGATAAAATTGAATGATTTGCAGTGTTCAGTAGGTCTGACTATAGCAAGTAAATCCCAGGCAAATTAAAATCAGGCATAAGAAATTATACAACAGCTGGATACCCTAAATTCTTGTTCAAGAAGAAAACTTTAAATGTCCAGATCTTCTCTCATCATTTCAAGTAACATTTCTTTAACAGCAACTGCGCCTTGTTATTTCTGTGTGAGGCTTGTACAGATCTCCTGGAAAAGAGTGTTGATAATTTCACTGTCACATCTCTTTGGGAAAATTCTTTTTCTGGAAAGAAATTAATTTTAAGGGGCCAAAATTCTTTTGAACATTCAATTTAAAAATTACCAGCATTACAGGGGTTTTGCCTCTAAATATCTGGGAAGTGCAGTAAATGAGTCATTAACTGGATCTGGGAGAACATGTACAATCCTCTCTAATCCCTTTGCTTGAATCTGTAAAGAAAGCAATAGTAATTCTGACTCCTCAGCTGTGATTTCTGAAGAGGTTAATCTCTTCCCTGAAGAGATTTGACAAGAACTTAATGTGCTGACTGAGTGGATTCATCTAGAGCTGTAGCATTCCTTTACTTCAGTGTTTTTTCTTTCCTTCTCTTAAAAGTCTCTGTCTGTCTTGATGCGCTGTCTGACACACAGGAGTAGACAGGTCTATTTTCAGGCAGTTGTTAGATCATATGATGAAAGATGTTGGAAAGGACAGTGAAAGACTGTATGAAAGAGGCAAGCCACCCTCTTGAAAAACAATATTTACCCTTTTCTAGTACTGGAGATCCATATTAGAGGAAGGGAAGGGAGCTGCAAATTGGCAGTACAATCTGCTGTATGCAATTACATGCAAAGGAAAAAGATCTCTCAAGATGAGGAAACCAGGATCAGCTTCTCTACTAAACCCAGTGCCTATTATTGGTTTATTTTTGAAAGCATTCCTTCTGCACTCACTGCGGTTAAGATTTCACCATAACACTCAAGGCCAAGCTGGCTGACCTGGTGCTGTTCTAGGAAGTATTATATTCTTACAGCATTTCTCTCCTGAGACGGATAATATGTTCACATCCTGAAGGTGCACCTAAATCTTTGTGCTTCTAGCCTTCTGTCAAGCTACCTATGGCATGGGTGAGAATATGAGGGGTTTAGCCTTCCAAAGCACCCTCCACAGGCTCCCAGCATCGTGTGTCTGTTTAATCCATCACAGTGAGACAAAGGCATCAGCCATTCAGCACAGACTGACTCGTCAAGGCTGGAAAAATGAGAGACTTAACCACACCATGGCTGTTCCTGTGTGGCCTCAGATGGCTACTTAAGCACAAGGGGGGAGGTTTCTGTGCGTTTTAGAGAAATCAATGCTGCAGCAATTCTATATTTATATGCTGAATGTCCTTTATGATCAATAAATTCATGCATAAATAAGACAGGGTTTACCAATGACCTAGTCCCTAGTGCCTAATAAATCTATATGAAAGTCGGTTACAAAATACATCAGCCAAAACATGCATCTATAAATGTCTGAAGAGAAAAAAATTGAGGTGAGAAAGAGTGAGTTTTTCCTTTTTTTTT
>WEIU01017489.1:867-42367 GCA_013389925.1 Aegithalos caudatus | reverse complement strand
CTAGTTACATTGGAATTCCCTTGCATTTTAACTGTAATGGTATTTGTCATATTTTATGTCACTCAATATCTTTTTTGATTATCAAGTTTATTTATAAGAGTTTCAGTAATAACTTAGTTTGTGACTTTTACACCCATTTTAGCAACTTGTTGTATTAACCAATTAATCCTAAAGCCAAATTAAATATTATTTTATGGCTTTATCACTTCAATAAACACATTTCATATTTCAAATTTTAATTGGCTATACAGATGCAGTAAAAAAGACATTTCATTTATTGGACGACTGTTAATGGAAAGAAATGTAGCTATCCTACATGAAAAGTGGGGTTAGAATCCTAGAATCATATCAGTAAAGCAAGCATTCCACAACTAAGCAAACAGTTGAACAAGTGAAAGAGTTGGCATAGAGGTGCTACAATGTGCAAACTGGAACACAGAGGAAGGGGGAAACCACAGCAGGCAGGAAATTATGAGAGTGTGGGACCTCAGCACAAGTAAATCCTTAACAGCACTGCACATTCCACAAGGAAGTCCTATAGGTCAAAACCCACTGGGTACATGGATGAGTGAGGTCCTGCCTTCTGAAAGTTGGTATCTAAAGTGTAAAAACAAGACAGATCAGTTAAGTAGACAGACTGAGAGGTGGACAAGTGAAAGAGGAACAAAGATGAAAGGGAATATTAGCCACAAAAGTAGACAGTTTTCTCAGCGTAGCAGCTGCCTGTACATTGTCAAGTTGATCATAGGAGAGGTGACAAAAGAGTTTGGAGGAAAGGTCAGAAGCAGGATAATGATTTGGTTTAATGTGTTCCTTCCATGTGCAAGGAAAAATCATGGAAGAAGCGAGATCACTCAGCAGAATGCAATGAACAATACTAGATGGGCAAAGCAAACAATAGCTGACATCTGAACACCATTTAAAATTTTAAAAAGCAACATTCAATAATTCAAAAAAGCTCTGGGAAAAAGCAAAAGTTTTGTGTTCTACACCACTAAGATGGTAGACTCAAGAACAGGAAGAGCAACAAGCTAGAAAACAACCTTTCATCAGTATTTTGAACAGCTTCAAGCTGAGTGAGATGGTACTTATCAAGATCAGAGAAAGAGATTTTTGCAATTGCAACACATTGTAACTGTGCACCTTTTATTGAGAAAGTCTGCACCTGAAAGTTACTTCCTAAAGAGAATCAGCTATTTTGAAACACTGGGCAGATGTGAAGATACAGAGAAAAGGGAAAATTGATCAATAAGGGATGGATGGGAATATAGCAACTTGGCCAGAATAATTAAACAAAAAAAGGTTAAAACTTGCTTAAGTTTATGTGATTAGACATTAAACAGATGTCTAAAAGACAGGGAGCACATTTAAGTTGCACGAAAATCCAGAAAGAACAATCAGCAGTCATTAGTACAGATTCTGAATTTATGTTCCCAAAAGTAATTTTCCAGACATTACAGACTTAGAGAAGACAGCAGGAAATAATTATGCCCAACTGCAAATCACCAGCACCCCTACTGTGAGAGTTATCCATAGGATGAAAGCTTGTGTAAGAACTATTCAATTGATAAACTTGCCATAACAGCCTCTCAGAGACAAGAATTTACTGATGTTGATAAATTTTGTTGACTGGTAACTATTGATATCAAAATATTAATAAAAACCCCTTCCTTTTCCATCCTAAATTATCCTGAAGGGAACAGATTATGTGACTATTTACACCTGTGTTAACATTAATAAACAGAGAACTTCAATCCATGGGAATTATCAGTATGGCAAAATATAATAGATACCACCAATACAGGGAAAATGAAACATCTTTGTGCAGAATGTCCACAAATGTGACAGAAGAATCAAATGCTACACATTCAACAGAAGATAGTAGCAACAATGGGTTGTGTCAAACAAATCCACCCTACAGCTATCATGGATAAAAGCTCCTTGAAAAAATAAGCACCACTAGGAAAATCAGTTAAAAGTCATACAAAAAGAAACAGTGAAGTATTTTTGTGGGAAAAAACCCCACTAACTGGGAAAAAAGAAAAACGTAGTTGATTTGCACAAATATTCTTTGGTGTGAAAAATGCTTTTGTGAAAAACATCTCATACCCTACTTGTCTTAAACTCATCATGTGTCTTCTTCATCAGAGTAAACTATCACCACTACACACTGCATTTTCTGACAATCAGGTATTTTTGTGTAACACAATGATAAATAAAAACTGCAAAACCCATCAGGACAAGAAGTGAAACCCTTGAGCAAGAAAAGGTGGTGGACTAAGCAAAATGCAGAATGAGCTTAAGCCAGCATGGAAAAGAAGGAGGAGACTGCAATGGAAATACAACTATGAGCCGTGAGGAGGTTCTCTGTGTTGATTTGGGGAATATGAAAACAAACAAATTTTAGAGATGGAACGAAGAAAACCAAAGATTTTCAAGCAACCAGAAGATAAAAGTTCCAGGTTAGTATTAATGAGTGAAGTAGGTGTGACTGCCTCAAAGAAGCAAAAAAATATGCACAGAAGCTAAAGAGCTCACCATCTTCAAAACCTAAGCACAAAGTCAGATTGACTGAACTAGATGCAAAATTTAAAAAAATAAAACAAACAAAAAAAAAGACAAATCAAACAAACAAACAAACAAACAAAAAACAAACAAACAAAAAAACAAATCTAAAACCTAAACTAAAATAAAGGAGGAAGGGCATTGTAAGCCATCAAAGCATTAACTCCTGGCAAGGATAAAAAACCCCGAACTACAAACACAACTTTGTGTGAACACCAGATAAATGATGAGCATCTGACTCAGCCACCCCATGAAAACCTCTATGTCCTTAAAAAAAACGTTCTTGTCAGACACAAAGTAAGTGGGAGCTGCATGCAGATTTTCCCTCTGACAGTACATGATGGCCCCCACAAGAGAGTGAGCTGTTGCCTGGGGTCCCTATGAGTACCAGCAACATGTGGAGAGAAGGCAGCAATGTGCAGAAAGGGATCTATCCAAAACATCAGAGAATCCTGCAGTAATCACCTAAGACTGAGAGTGTGCAAATGATGTCACTGTTAAGAGATGAAGACAAATAAACTGCCTGGAGCTTTACAGACTCTGTGGTCCTAAGAGGGTAACAAAAAACTTTAAAAGGAACAAGACCATAGCCATAGCATATGTATATTCTCATGGCAATCTTTCAAAGGCAACAAGGCAAGAAGGACGAAATGATACACCCAAATTTAAGTAAAAATTGAGAATCTTGCTTAATGGAAGATTTACCAGGCTAAATATGAAAGGAATTTCATAAAATATCACGGTAAAAGGAAAAATCAGTATACTACACTTACCTTAAAAAAAAAAATGAGGAAATATATACAGAAGAGCAGACAAAAGAACAAAATGCTCTTAAGTGGAAACTCTGTGAGTTGTATTGAAGTATAAACTACATCAAGTGTTGTGAATGCAAGCAAACTGTGGAAATACATTTATTTTGAATCTTTTCACTTTATTTGATCCTCAACAATCATTCCTTGGTATTCATTGACTCTCTCCACTTTCTCAATTCTTTCTGCATCAGAGCAGCTCAATCAGAAAAGCAGTATTTCTCATCAAGTTATATTACTTGTAATTCCTGTGAGGGGATGCATATTTGTACCAGGCTAAAAATTGTATTTCTCACCCTACACTACATATTGGTATTTTTCAACTCAACAAATTTAATCCTGTCGGATTTATTTTACAATCCAAACAAAGTATGTGTCAGAACTTAAAGCAGCTCCAGTGCTTTCTCCTTGGGGAATTCTAGGTCTCTATTCCTCTTATCCCAAGTGAATGCATTATGCCCTTGAGAAATAACCCTTTTCCCTACTTTTTATAACATACATTAGAAGTATCAAAAATCTACAGTATTGTACAGACACAACAAAGCATTCCTTGAGCAAACAGTAACAGTTATACCTCAGGGGAAGTCATTGCACTGACAGACAATATACTGTAAAGCCTCTGATTTAGCTACTTGATATAACCAGGACAGTGAACAGACATTGCAATATGAGATTAAATTCTAATTTTAAAATAAATGAAATCACGTAATTTCATATTTTCTCAATACTTTTTTTCTGAAAATAAATACCAATTCTGCTTCAAATCTTCATCTCCATTACCAATGGCAAAGCTAGGCAATACCTTCTGGGGGATTTTGTCTTTTCACACACTTCAGGTGTGATCAGACAGCTGTGATGGGGAAGTGGCAGTACATTATGAGTTCTCTCACCCTGTTCTGCCTCCTCCCTTGTTCAATGTGCACTTAAACCTGCATGAGTCTATCAGCCAGCTTGAGGACAGCACTCAGCTCCCTGTGTCCTCTTTGAACACTGGTTTGACAGTCTGCTTGGATTCACTGTTGCAAGCCTCATTAGGATCCTCAGTAATAGCAGGCTGGAAGCCACTTTCTAAACAAGATTAAAATGAAGATTGATTAAATGGACAATGAAAAAGTACTATCAGTTCAAACTTAGCAGTTGGCAGTGTGGATACCTAAATGCCTTCACAGCAAAGACAGTGATGTTCTCTCTGTGCTGGAAGACCCATGACTGCAATACAACAGGCTGAAATGTAAAGAGCTTGGCTTGGAAGTAAATTTGAAAGCTAGTCAGGAGAAAAGAAGCATGAAAAGAAAGGTCACATAACTCTGCAGAGGATGTAGATGTTTGAAAATCTGGTTTTATTCCAACTTGGAATGAAGTACAAGAGCTCTGAAATTCTATGAAATATGTTTCAGAGTTCAGGCCCGCAGGTAATCTGCCTGCCTATCTCAGAAGCACAGACCATAAGAAAATGGAAAAGTTTTGATGGAAAAAAACTCAGAGCTGGCTTCAGTCAGGATCTGGTATCTTAAAGTCAATGAAGTTTTATCAACATGTAAGTAATTTATAGAATAGAAACCACAATCTTTATTCTTTCAAAACTGATTCCAACAGCATCATGATACTGGCCTGATTTCTGCTCTACAAGCACGATTTTTGGCTTAGACGTGTTAGATAAATATATGTGAAACAGTATATAAATAAAACATGGCTTTATTATATAATTATTAATTTTAACACCCCAAAATAAAGGCAAATTGTTAAAAAAAAATCAAAGCATAAATCAGATCTACATTTATATCACTACTATGAGGATGAACCAAAGAATTAACAGGGGATATGAAACAGGTATTCTCTAGACCCAACAGCCACTCTCTCCTGAGAGAGGAAAATTTCCATACAACATACATCTCCAGAAAATTAAAATGTTTTAAGGATATTGCACATGAAAAGTTTTCATTTCACAAAGCATCTAAAAATGCCAAGCATGTTATTTTTGCTGGTCTCTGCATAAATTAGAGTTTGTGGGAAGGTGCTTTCATCATTGCTTAATTGAATCTAGAAAAAACTTGAATCGTCTGCTTCCCTTTTTTCTTCCTCTGCTTTCCCCCCAGCACACCTCACTTCTTTTTCAATGCAAAACCAGTGAATAACATATGCAATAACCTATGGAAATTTTTCTCTTTAAGTCCCATTCAGAAATGTCCAGTCCCATGATGAGAATCAGTCCACTTCCTGAAACTAAGGTCCTGCCTGAAGGCATTCTTCTGGCTTGTCTCCAGCTCTCTGAGGATGGGTTAAAAGGAGCCTTTGCTCTTAGTGCCTTTATAACTAAATTAACATCTTCTGCAAAGCACTCTTTGAGGCAACTTCGTTTACTGAATTCCTAAGGCACGTTGACAAAAAATCTATCTCTTCATTTAATCTCCTTTGAATTTGTGTCCATCTAACTCCTAAGTAATACTGGCTCAGAAGCCAGATAAATAACAAGAGACCAAACAAAACAGATTACTTTCATCTTTGAACACAGCAGGTCAATACTATGATCTTGCTAATTTCCTTTTCCTCCTCTAGTGTTCATATGTAGCAACTATTTCTTAAATTAATTTGTGCTGACAGCATAAAATCCTATTGGTCCTTGTTGAACATGATGAAGAATTTTTTCACTGTGAGTGTGGCTAAACCCTGGAATAGGTTTCCTGGAAAAGCTGTAGAATCTCCTCTGCACAGATAGT
The DNA here is from genome assembly GCA_013389925.1 of Aegithalos caudatus. Taxonomy (NCBI): domain Eukaryota; kingdom Metazoa; phylum Chordata; class Aves; order Passeriformes; family Aegithalidae; genus Aegithalos; species Aegithalos caudatus. The sequence continues at coordinate 36,276 of WEIU01017489.1, read as the reverse complement.
CAAAAGCCATCTGGACACAATCCTGAATAATGTGTCTAACTCTGATTGACCAGGGAGGTTGGGCTAGATAATCTCTAGTGGCTCCTTCCAACCTGATCCATTCTGTGACTATTTTCTCTGAAATACAGGAACTTCTGTAAGACCAAAAAAACAAATACTGATTCCCTTCCTCAGCAATTCACAGAACAGTTCGGGCTGGAAGGAACCATCTAGTTCCAACACCCCTACCATGGGCAGAGATACCTGTCACTAGACCAAGCTCAGAGCCCCATCCAGCCTGGCTTTGAACACTTCCAAGGATGAGGTATCCACAACTAGAAGTGTGGCCCATCCTGGACTGTGAATGCACATGGCTGGGTCATGTCCAACCTCTCATCCTTCAGCACCCCCAAGTCCTCAGCACAACTCTAGTCACTTGTAAGAAGAGAAAAAACAAGCAAAGTCCCCAGGGAAGCACGGGGCTCTTATTTGAACAGAGGGCCTATGCTGAGGATGACACAGGAAACCAGTAGAAAACATGTTTTTACAAACTCAGAGTGATACTTTTTACACCTTTTCTCACAATCAGCAGAAGCAGCTGTCACTTTCATTTATGGAAATTCTGAAATGAATCGCAGAACTATTTAATATTCCATTTGAAATAAGAACATCCGGTACAAAAAGTCCCCTGAATCTTTAAAAATTATTTATAAATAAGCTAAATAGCAGAAATCCTAACTAGGGAAAAATTATGTGGGGAGGTGAGAAACTTATAATGTGTAAATCTAAAATTAGCTCTTGACATCAGCAGTCCCCAACTCCTGTTGAAACTCTGTAGAAACCACAAAATCAGCTACAGTTGGCTAAGTGCTTCCAAAATAGAATAAATTATCTTGAAACAGTCTTCAAAAATATTACTGCTGATTATGAAGTGTCTACAAAAGCAACCTGAATCAAGTACCCATCACTGTAACCATTGTTTCTAATGTCAGACTAAGCATTTTTATTTATGTGCTGTTAACCTATTTACAGATAATTATCCAATTTGGTTGACCAAATATTAAAGCAAATAATTTATTTTGACACAAGGGTTACAAGTATATGTGGCAAAAGCATTACAGCCATAATAAAACTACCATACACAAACTGAAAAAAGAGGAGAAAAACATGGGAGACCTTGCTCAGTAAAATTTCACAAGAAAACTCCCAGCAAACTCTGTGAAACGAGTAATAGGGTTATAAACTTCAACCTTTACTTCTGACAAACTAATGAGAGCATCTACAATGTCAGAGGGAACAGGATTAGAATAAAAGAAATAATGTGTATTAGTTTTCATTTCAGTTTAACTAAAGGACAAAACAAATTATATAAAAACTGATTGTGAGAAAATTAATTATGTTTTGGGGTTGGAGATGTTCAGGACTGAACTTTCATGATAACCAGGAAATCAGTTATATTTTGTGGAAACCAAGGTAAACGAATGTACTGACTATACTTCTATTTTCTGGTGAGAAGGAAGGAGGCAGAACAGTTCTGCCAATCAGGCAACATTGCTTTGGAGAAAGAATTGGATTAGAAATAGTTTTGTCAGATCTTATCTCCACTATAAGCTAATCCTCTCTAGCTGTCATTTTATTTCAAAGAGACACTCATCCCATGTCAGTCAACTGCATATTAGTTTTGCAGATGTTCAGAGTGGGCTTTTTGTAACACCTAAGAGAATCAGCCACTCTCAGTTATGTAGAAAATACACATTTAATACACTGACTGTCTCTACCAATGTGTATGTAATAGCTTTGCTGCATTAATGTGCTTGATTTCTTTCTTTTTTTTTTAAATTTATTTACTTTGTTTGGCTGGTTGAAGCAATTTACTCTCCTTGGGAAGACATTTGTCTCTCAAGAGGAACACAACAGAGACGTTTATAGTGAGGCTATAAAAGCAGGGAGGAAGGATAAGCAGTAACCAAGACTATCACATCCAATTAAAATCGCTGGGATGACAACAGGAGAATATAATTAAGTGTGATAGCAATTTAAGAAAGCAGAACAAAGAATAGCCAACACAAATTGAAGAAGAAAAGAATTATTACATCTTTGAAAATCATGGGAGGTCAGCCCCTCAGTTATTTGTTTTAGTCCAGAAACAGCACACCCAGCAAGATCCCAGAGAAGAGGATGTCAATTACTGAGTCTTTGAAAGCCATGTAGAGAAATAGAAAGCAATTACAGGAAAGCATAACCAAACAGTTGTTTGCACAACAGCAAATAATATGAGATTCTCATAAAGTGCATAATACATCTTCTACTCAGTACTTAATCACTAAAGCTCCCTTTCTTTTCTCTCAAACACTAGCAGTTTAACTACTGCTTTCAATACAAAATACTGGTCATGGCTTACATACAGTGTGGGGTTTCTTTCTTATTTTATTATATCCCAAGATTAAAAAAAAATTATATAACTACACAAATCCTGATGGTGTAAATATTTGTACTGACACCAAGACATGCATCATATGTCCTGCATACAACTCTATAACATACGTGAATATGTTATATTAACACAATGGGGTTTGTTTTTATAAAAAAAAGTAATAGACTACAACTTTTGTTGCTGTCAGTAAAGAGGTAGACCTGGTATGTATCTCATGATTGTGCTACAGTGTGACACAGGACAGAAACCAGCAGCATGTGAATATCTATTTGTAATAAGGGCCACATCACTAAACACTATACAGCCAGAATGAAGAAAATACTGAACAAATTAAAGTGCAGAGACAAGCTGGGACTTATGCTGTAAATCACACAAGTGCTCTGGTACATATTGGCTTTGCACAAACACTTCAGTGAGTGTCTCCTTATGCCACCAACACTGAGGGTGTAAAAGCCTAGAGAACCACGGTACAATTCACAAGGTATATTGATATCATCAGACTTGTAACATCAGTCAGGCTTTTGCCTGACTTTTCACATGTGAGGCATGGCTGATTGAAAGATAAATATATCCATATGCTGCTTCGCCGCAGCTGCTGTTATCAGCAACCTTAATAAAAAAAAACCAAAAAACAACAAGAACCTTCACAGCCCATACAAATCTGCCAGCTGAGCTCCAAGCTACTGATACTGAACCTTACCTTTCAGTAACACAAAGGGACAGAGACTTAGTTCTATACCTTTTTATCAGTGCAAAGGACCTCCAGACAGCCCCCAGCTCCTGTTCTTCTAAGTGTAGACCCTCTGTGTTAGGGTAGATTTCCCAAAATGCTTTTGCTTCATTTTAGATACCAAAATAAATGACCCTGGCTACAGCAAGCACTACATTCTGTCCCAAGAACCCCAACACTACATTGCAAAACTCAATTTTACAATGCCTGAAAACACACAAGCAGAAAGGATTGCTTCAGGTTGCAGTTTTAGGAATGATGCCCCAAAGATACAAATCCTTTTGAAGCTGACTTATTTTACCACTGAGACCTTTGTTTTCATTGTTTTGTAACGAAAATGTTTTATTCTTGAACTTTCACCTTATGATAAGGAAGTGCATATGAAATCTAAGCCAACATCACTCTATTTGTAGTAAAAAACCCAGTCATTTTCTCATCCAGTCATACAGCCATCAGCGGGACAGTCTATATTCAAGGGTGCAAGAGCATAAAAAAGCAAGGAATCAGACACAGTAAAGCAAGAATTTTCTCAGATTTTCACTGAAAGGTAAAATGTAAAATCCTCCAAGACCCCTTCTTGCAGGTAAAAACCAGCCAGGGAGACCACTTAAAGGACAGTTCAAGTGGTTCAACATTCTGAACATATTTTCTGAACACCCCTTCAGTAGAGATTTGGAAGATCCTACAAAATAAAAAAATCCTTTAAGCCCGTATTTCAATTTGCAGCTATGAATTCTGTGCTTAATACTGGAGAAAAAAGAAAAGAAAAAAGATACATTTTTCAGCACTGTAATTAACAACAACAACAAATTACAGCAGAGTACACTGAATACTATTTATTCCACCACAAACAATGGTGTATAGAATGGACTCAAAAAAGGCAAATATGCTGTCCAGGAGAGTGCAGGTCTAGAAGGTCAAACACTAAGGTGAGAAAGATGACCTCAAAGATGAGAGCACTCAGCTTACTTATAAGAAAAACAAAGGAACAGTCACTGACTGAAAAATCTGATTTTGGCCTCTGAAGACCATCACTCTTGGATAAAATCCAATCAACATACACACTTGTGATAAAATTATAGGAAAAGGAGATAAAAATAGCAGTAGGTTCATATGTCTGCTGCCAATTCCTCGCTTTCATCACTGCCCTCTAAAAGAGAGCTGCCTGAACAACTCTTGCCTTTAGAGACTTCGCACTTGTGTTTTATGTAAATAGGATTGTTTAAAAATTCCCAGCAATCATGAATAAATTTTGATAAAGACAATACTGAAAATCTCTGAAGCAAATTATGCTGCATATCTGATGCATCAAAAGCATCATGCATCACTAAATGTGATAAAGAATTACTCTTTTCATTGCTTTATGGGAAAATACCAACCAGTGACCACATTCATCAGGGTAGAGAAAATTGTAATGTACTTAACCACATGACAAACCATCAAGTCACTCCGCAACCTAACTGGAAATCCAACAGGCTTCCCAGGAGACCTGGGTATTTTTCCAGTCCATCACTGGATCTGTTCAATTGCCAAATTCAACTGAGCAAATCCTTGTTCATCCAACCTCCATTTTACTTTGTGAAGAAAAAATGGTTTGGGTAGTAGAGTTAATTTAAAAACATAAAACTCTGTGTGGGTTTTAGGCAGCAGATGAATACACTTTTATGGTTGCAGAAAATGTTGGTATGCACATAAGGAATGTTAATTTTTAGCTCATATACACTGTACACAGGTATGCAGACACACACATAGCAGAATAAGAAAATCTAGCTTTTCTAAAACCAAATCTGATGCCTGTTCCTTAACATACTTGGGACTGGCAGCCTATGGCACACACACCAAGGCAAACCAACCCTTCTGGATTTCAGTAAAGATTTCAATGCTGTCTCTCACAAGATCTTTTTGCACAAAATGTCCAGCACTCAGCTGCACAGACACATCATGGGATGGGTGAGCAACTGGCTCATGGGTCAGGCACAAAGGGTCACAGTGAATGGGGTGACATCAGACTGGTGACCTGTCACTAGTGGGATTCCACAGGGCTCCATCTCAGGCCTTGGTCTCTTCAACGTCTTCATGAATTACTTGGATGCAGCATTGGAAGGGATACAAGGTAAGTTCACAGGCAATACAAACCTGGCAGGAGCTGTTGGCTCCTCAAAGGCAGGGAGGCCCTGCAGAGAGACCTCAACAAATCAGAGGACTGGGCAATCACCAAGCATGTGAAGTTCAATAAAGGAAAGTGCCAGATTCTGCACCTGGGATGGGACAACCCTGGATGCATGGACAGACTGGGGAAAGAGATGCTGGAAGGCAGCACTGCGTAAAGGGACCTCGGGGTCCTGGTCCATGGCAAGCTGAACATGGGTCAGCAGTGCCCTGGAAGCCAGGAGGGCCACCCATGTCCTGGGGCACATCAAGGACAGCATCACCAGCCAGGCAAAGGAGAAAGAGAAGGCAGCGTTAAGCTATTTGAGAGCACTCAAAGGAGGGCTGTGAATATCATGAAGGGCATTGGGGAGAAGCTGTATGAGGAAAGTCTGAGGTGACTTGGTCTGTTCAGTCTGGGGAAGAGGAGACTGAGGGGAGTCCTCACTGCATTTACAGCTTCCTCATGAGGGAGAGAGGAGAGCCAGGGCCTGAGGCATTTTGTTTCTGCAGTAACAGTGACAGGACCCAAGGGAAGGATACAGCCTGAAGTTGTTTCAGGGGAGGTTTAAGTTGGATATCAGGAAAAGGTTCTTCACCCAGAGGGTGGTTGGGCACTGAAATGTGATCCCCAGGGAAGTGATGACAGCACCAGTCTGACAGATCAAGAAACATGACAAGAGAACATGCAGAGAGCATGCTTGGGCACAAGGTATGGCTCGGTGTGTCCCATGCAGGACCAGAAGTTGGACTCTGATGATCCCTGTGGGTCTCTTCAAACTCAGCACATTATGTGAATTATGTGGACTTGATACTTGTCTGGAGTCTTCTACTTCTCCCCGCTGTGTGTCTTTTCTGTCCACACCTGAACAAAAATCATTGCCATCTATCTGCTCCCACTGGAAACATCTGATTTTTTACTGCAGGTTTCAGTGGAAGTGGCACACGGGTGCATCAGATTCTTAACTCCTATTTTCAACTTCATTCACTTCACCTCATCTCTGTACATCATGCTCTTGACTAAGACAGAACCACTTTCCTTATTAATAAAAAGGAATAGAAAAACAAAGCAGATAATTTTGTACTAATCTTCTTTAGGATATATGTAAAATAGAGCAAAGCATCACAAAAACATTTAAAAAATTAAAAAAAAAAAAAAAAAGTAAAAAAAGACTAAGTTGGCATGAACTTTGGATGCACAAAGGCTGAATCAACCTTTTGGAGAAGTTGAATAAATTTTCCTAATCCTCAGTAAATAAGTTGCTTAAATAAATAAGCCTGGTTAGAGCACTATGTAACACTAAAGCAAATCCCTGTCTTTAGATCTAAACTATGCACAATTTGCTTCATGATTAGATCTATTACCTGGTAAAACAATAACTACCTCACAAAGTGAAAAACCCCTGTATTTTTTCAAATAATTACATTTAAAATTAACTGTTATTTTCAACAGAGAGATAACAGTCAAATATAATAAAAATCAGGGCACTTGCTATCAGGAATAATCTCATTTAACAAAATAAATGTTACTTATTCTAGTCACAGTAACGATGAGTAAAAGCACGTTGAAAGTTCAATTACATGAGGCAATTTAAATTACATTTGCTCCTTAAACACTCTCTCCTTTTTTTTTTTTTAACTTGCCCACAACATGGAAAGAACTCTTCAGTACTTAATTTATAGGCTTCATTCTATTTTCCCTGCATATTTTACTATGTCATTTATAAAGAGTTCTTTTATTCATGAAAGTAGCATGTAGCTTCTTTTCATCCAAGGTAATCTTATTTTAGTACTGTCCCACATTAACCTGGGATAGAAAAAAGTGAATTTATTTTCAAAATCATCAGCAGTAGATTACACTAATGCTGAAAACTACATGATTTTAATTTTCTCTGAAAATAAATATAGAAAAATAAAACAGCACCTACAGAAGTTAGTGCAATAAACATAATACATATACATAGATCAACATACAGGACTTATTTGCTGTAACTCTTAGATTTAGCAGCAGCTTGTTTGGTTGAACACTCCTTTTCAATAATTATAACCCAATTCTGTCGTGCAGATGAGTTTAACTTTTGATAAATGTTTAACAGTAAGCATTTCCCAATAAACATTTCCAGCATGCTTGAAATCTGGATGTGATGGGGTTCAGTGACTTTAAGTTTGTTGCAGAGTGAAACCTTTGCAATAATAAATAGCAAATACTTTCATTTACACAAACCATGCAGCGTAGAGTGAGCTGAAGAGTAGTACTCTCCAACCTGGCAAGTGTCAATGCTCACTGCATTGATGGCTTGAGGTTGTCAAGCCTCAAAGAGCTTTGTTGGCTTATACACATTGCCAATGCTCTGAAAATTTTGCTAGATAAACTGCTGAATCTTGCTGGCACAACTAAAAAGTATGCTCACCTCTCTTTGCAAGGTGCCACTTACCCCTGCAACAGAAGCACGAGAAAGGACTTTGCAAGGGCAGGAAGGTACACAGCCACATCTGCTGAGGTTGCTGGACTGGTAATCCCTCCTTTGAGGGGAGGCTGGAGGCAGCGGTGTCTTCTACACCTACACCAAGGCCTTCCAGAACTTGCCTGTCAACACTCCAGCAAAATCCCTGGCTGATGCTAAGGCTCTTTCACACATGGTTTACTGGATTTTCAATGTGTGAAGTTTTTCTCTATAACTAAATGAATGAATTAGCTCCATTGTCCCTCCTTTGTAGTCCTGTTATCAGTTCCTGGAGTCATGACACAGCAGAACACATTTCTGCACTCAAGTGATAAGGTAGCTTTCTTAGCTAAACAGAAAAAACCTGAAAGCAGAGATGCACTGACAGCATTTTGGCCCAGTGGAGGACATCTGGCTTGTGTCCTAAAGTATTGCTGCCCAAAGTCTTGCTTCTCAAACAGAACCTCTGTTGCCACCTGACTTTGCTGGCCTGATCCTACTCCTACCCAGACTTGTCACACTTGACTTTTAAAGCCCTTGATTTTTGTTGTCATGCTGAGTGGGCAAGGACATCTCATTTAAGGACACCTTATTATTCCCTTATATGGCTTTTCCTATCCATCATCTTAATTCCCAATCAGAAGAACATGTGCAACAAAAAATTCCCACCCAAAATATAAAGCAAAAAAGTGACTCTCAGTTCACTTTCATCACCAGTGCTATCAGATAGCATAGCAAATTTCGTGCAAGACAAAGGTAGGATATTTAATAATGACAAAAGTTTCAGTGGGAATATTTTGCTTCCTTGTGGGACCTGGGCAACTATTTGAGAGTAGAGAAGAACTGCACCAGAAATAAAAACCCAAACAAGTAACCAGTATATCCCAAGCAAACTGTTTTCCCAGATGCTGCCATAAACTCATCTGTGGAGAGGTGCCAGTCTCTGCTAGCCCCATATCTCTGTACTCCTTACCCCAGTAAATTTCACTCAGAAGAATTTTTTTCCTTCTGCTCCTCCATCTCCAGGTCAAAGCAACAAAGGACATTTGGGAATCCAAGTGGCTTCTCCCTCTCACTTTACATTAATCTTTTAGCCAGTAAGGAGAAGCACTGTGATACTTGCTCCCAAAACTTCCTGCCTTTCCATGCTGTGTGGAGCGCAAATTAATACATAGTGTTTAAAGAGAAGGTAGGCTTTTAGTTCCACAGCCAGAGAAGTGTATTTACTTCCTAATCTCCATTTTATTAAGTGTACAAGTACAGATCTCATCTCTGCAAGCTCTAGAGATAAAAGAAGTGGAGAGAAAGAAGTGGCTAACATAAAAAAGTAATACTGCTTTAAAAAAAAATAAGAAAAAGGTTTCAAACACAGAATTTCAAAGAGCCTGAACAAAGAAAAATTCTACACAAGCAAACTCCAGTTTACAGACTTCTTATTTACACAGGCCAGTGTCTGACTATTTACCCTGGAATAGTTGTTACTTGCATAGTAATCAAGACCACGCTTACTACAGCTGTTGCAGAGTGAATGAGCCCTCTTCTCAGCTAAACAATGACAGGGTTCAGCCAGAGCAGTCATCTAAGAAGGGACCAAGCAGCAGAGATTATGTGAGGTCTGGGGAGAGAAGCAGACATCTGAATCCAGCAAGGCAGCCAAAAGCTTCTACTGGGCAGAAAAAAAACCAAGGGCTTTTCCGCATATGCAGTTTTTTCTAACTCTTTTCACAATGTTTACATGCTAAATCCACTAGATTATGCTAAATTTCCCAGCTAAAAGTGATCATACACAAGGCACAGGCTTTGGAATCAGCATGACCATTAAATAGTTAGGAATACCTTTCCCCATTAGCAGTCCATGGGGCTTTAAAATTTCTTTGCCCCTACTGCTGGTTTGACTCAAAATAACAGTTTTTAATATCCATTGGAAAAGCAACCCCTGCAAACTTCTTGTGCAAAGTCTTTGTGCTGGAGCTCACTTGTTTAGTTCATTTCCTGTCACCAGCACAAATAAGCTATGGCAATAATCACACTTCTATTTGAATAACTCTTCCTATTAAGAGGCTCCTGCTGTCAGTTTCCCAGTCACATATCATACTCCAAATGAATGCTGCTATCTGGCAAAAACCTACAATGTTGAGCTGATGTGAGGGTCTCTCTTTGAACCACAGTAGCAGGAGAAGATAATGACCTTTCCTGGAGACTTACAGACTCCAGAAACAGAGAAACACCGGGAGTCTCTTGCTTTTCAAAAACTTTTGCTGCTTAGTATAGGATTTTTTTTCTGGAGGGAGGGGGACTGAGATTGGGTTTGGTTGTTTTTTTACTGATCTCTTGATGTTTGGAGTCTTGAGTGGCCAAAGTAAGAACTCTAAAGTAATTTTTTTACTTTCTTGGCAACAAATACATGGTAACTTCAAAAGATGACAACAACTTTGTTACTGTGCCCAAGTGTTTAAAAATAAATGATAAAATGTATATTTTTTTTTTGAAATAGTATTTCTCTGTAAGAGCAAGGCAGGAGTTTTGTTTTGCTGAGTTGTACTGGTTAGAGCCCCCAGCCATGCCTCTTTCAAGATGCAATGTGAAATATCTCATAATGCCTCTTACCAAAAAATAAAACACTTGTGACTTGGGTGATGAAAACACTGCAGAACAATATAAACATGCCCACAAATGGTTTAAACCTTATGAACCACTACACTCATTTAGACAGAGCAGCAGACCTTCATTATTCAGAATTAGCAAGCTTCAATGTGTAATGAGGATAGTGAAACACCCAGCCAAAACAAATCAAAGGCAAACAAAATGTTTAAAAAGAAACCAAGAAACCTGACTTCTAGCTAACGTTCCTAAAAGGCATTCCCTTGAGATTGGATATGCAGTAGTTTTTAGGCAGAAATAGGTTTTAAGCTTGAATCTCTCAAGACCAAGGTAATAGCAAAGCATAGAAGAAAAGTAATGCAAGTTAGAAAGAGATCTGAAGAGAAATTATTGAAGACAGAAAGTGTATTTCTCTGAAACAAAACAGAGATTTTTAAGCCTTGGTTGATGATGAAGAATATGCATGCGTGCAAAATCACATTTGAAAGAGCACAGTGCATTTAAAAAGAACCACACCACTCTGGTCAAATGCAATATGCAGATCTTCTGTCTATGAAATCCCTAAGAAGCTTTTGAAAATCTGGACCATATTGCTTGAAAACATGACTTTAATCTATCATCTCAAATTTGTCATGCAAATCAAATCTTTCATATATTCCATTACCTTACTACTACTCAGTGGCACATTACAGAACATTATCAACATCATTTTATGTAAAAAAAAAAAAAAAAATTAATTAGGTAAACACATTATATCACAATACATATTATAAAAGTTTCAGTTATAAGTATTTCAGAAGTGGGGGTCACAATAGCAATACAGTACCTTTAAGCTTCAAACAGAAGCCTAAGGGGTAACTCTTCTGCGTATTTCCTAAATGATTTTGCTCATGCCAGATGTGGTTTTACTTGTTCTCTCTTCAAATGTACATGCACATTTAGGAACATGAATAAATACTCTTGCATGCTGATCTTTGAATAGAGAATATATAAACTTTTACTTGGGGGGCCTTACCTGGGTTTTTTGGATTAACATTACGAAGTCAAATAAACTCAATCTTTTGACAAACTGCTGCAGTCTTGGTCAGCAAAGCAAGAAGATAACCTCTCGTTAAAATACATACCTCTGTCAGGAATGATTTGGCTGTGGAAGGGTTCATTATGAGAATGGCCCGTCTCAGGGTGTCCCGGTACCGGTTCAGTTCTTCTATTCTCATAGTGGCAAAGAGCCCTGTGATCATTTTATTGATGTTGTTTTCTACTTTCTGTAAGGCCACGTCCATTCCCTGTTGAGATACTTTGTCTAAAAATTCTTGTATTCCACGGATATCTAGAAAAATCAGAAGGCAAACAAGATGTTAATTGGTAAGTGGGAAAAAAAGACACAACTGTTCAATTTATCTGACAGAAACATTTTGTCAGGAAGGTCCCCACAGGCTTTCCCTTAATATTCATTAAACCTCTTCCTGAGCTACGCTCACTGCATTTCTTAAAGTACTAAAACAGAAGAAAGAATGGCCGCACAACAGCTACTGTCCAAAACAGACATTAGAAAACAAACCTATAAACACTTCTAGCAATTTTCCCAATTTGGCCATTCAACCACCACACTTTGTCCTATTCTTTCTTAAAGGACTTTCACACTAAAATCCATACAGGGCAATGAGACCATGGTGACCATCGCACGCAGTTCTTCCTTCAAGCAAGGGTTGTCAGAGGGCAACTGAGGAGGAAAAAGGCAGGAAGCAGATGGTTTTCTTTCATGAAACTCAAAACTATGTTATCCATGCTGTGTAGCTTGATGTATCTAAGTGAAGCTTGGGCTGTTCACTCACTAAAAAATGAGTGTTCCAAACGTCACAGCTATTTATTTGCTTCAAAAACAAAACAAAAGCCAAATCTACAGTTGTTGCAATGATACTGCCTTTTCTCGTCTGATACCGTTGGCTGAGTTCAATAAATTTTTCCCAGCAGACTTCTCCTGTAGAGCTTTCTGGCTCACTCTCTGTAAGCCCTTCTTTAAGAATGACTTAGAAAAGAAGACTTGATCAGCAAAATGTTGACTGAGTTTATCACCCAGCTTGTAATATATTTATAGTCTTACAGTCCACCAAACTGAAATGTCTAGGTACTCTTCACATTGTTGTGCTGCCTCCAGCTGACCCAAGCCTTTGGAAGGGCTTTTTCTAGTACTGAATTCCAAAAGCATGCTTGACTTTTTCTTTCCCTTTGCTCTTTTGAATGCTTTCAACTAAAACCCCAAACTTTATGCTTAAAAATTAATATAATTCAATGACTTCACAAGCCAGATCAGGGCCTTCTGAACCTGAGGAAAATCCCTTCAGCCTCACTGAATCCTCACTATCTGACTCCTAGTTACCAGTACAGATTCTGCACCTGTTTTCAGGAGCTAAGCCACCAGTTCCCTAACATGACTCTTTCCCCTGCAGTCGCTCTGACCTGCTGTCCCAGAGGACATGCAGCAAGGCTTCCTTCCTTCCCTACTGGCATGCAAGCCTCCCACACACCTAACTGCTCTCAGTTGGGGGAAAAAGAAACAGCCCTAGAGTCAACAGAACACACACTAGGGGAAAGGGAAAAGAGAAAAAGAAAGGAAATCAGTAAACCCACATAAAGAGGAATTTCTGAAGAGATATTTCTTCAAAAAAATAAAGGTTCCTCAGGTTTAGGAGGGCATTCGTGGTTAAAATCACCAGAAAATATTTCTCCCATTAGAATACTGAATCTGGTCTCTCCTAGATGCATAGTCTTAGAACCAGTCTCTGAGGGGCTGCAGTTCCTTCTTTGCTTGTCTCAGTCATTCGTTTTCCAGGGGTATGGTCAAAACTGGAGCTACAGGCTTATTATCTGTCTGCATGAGACATCTTATAGTTGAGAAAGCTTCCCCTTAGGCATTCTCAACAGCTTGACTACTCAGATCTTTCATCCTGACCTATCAACTTCCTCTACTCCCTGTTCTTCTTACAGGAGGTGCCACAAACAGTAGTATTAGAAAAACTAAGTTCAGTCTGCACAGGAGAAAAAAAGTACTCTGCCTGCATCACCAGCAAAGACCAACTAGCTAGGAGTATTACAGACAGCTGTCCTCAGCCAGCACCAGTTTACTGAGATGCTTCCAATTATGAAGAAATAGCCATGCTTATAATCAAACCGTACACAAAAATAATTCAACAGGGTTAGTCCTGGAAGTCCATCACAATCAGCAAGCTAGGTCTTCTGTCTAGAGCTCCAAAATACCATGAACTGGAAAGAAAGGGTATTTTAAGGAAGTCAGGTTATTTTAGACATTCATCACCAAAACCTCACTCTCCAGACACTGCCAAAATATCAGTATTACTGAACACTTGTAGGATAGTTTAACCATGAGTAAAATACATGCATGCCCTAAAAATAAAGTTCCATAAGAGAATCAGATACTAATTACAGTTTCTATTTAATATCTAAATCAGGAAAATTAGATTCAATCTAATCAGAGATGTTAGAAATTTTTGGCACTTTAAATACCAACAAGATTATTTGAAGTGCTACAAATATGTCTAGTTCTATGCAAATGATAAAACAACTTCTTTCTCCTTTAACCCCTTCATTCTAAATTTCCTGATGCTCACACACTCAGAGAATTACTCAGGATCCAGACAAGTTAAATCATATAATGGGTAAAATTGACCAGCTGAAGTCAAAATCACTGAAGCACAAAGAACACATGTAGATGGGATCTAAATATGCTATCAAACTATCAGGAAGAACATTTACTTAGGCTATGAAGGCCTTTTTAAAGACTTGAATTCTATCTCATAAATCCATATATTTTATGACACCAGAACAGGGTGAGCAGAAAATACCAAACAAAGTTTAATTAGTCATTTTTCAAAACAAGAACATCATTTCACTTGACCTGAATTTATAAACACACAAGAGTTATTGACTGATATTCTGCATAATCTGTGTTGACCCAGAAGGCAGATTATAGCATCAAATTGTTTTCTTTGCCATTAAGATCTGCATATAAACTATTAAACAATTATATTGAATCTTCACTAAAAGATGGGACAAAAGAGATCCAGTACTGTTCTCTACATTTATTAGGTGATTGTGTTAACTATATTGCATTTGTGTGATATGCTATTAGGAAAACACCACCATTCTAATGGAAAATGTACCAAACCAGGACTTCTTTACTACTTCTGTCTTTATTACACAAAGACATGAGCAGGAAATAAATACAGACTCTGATTATACCCTAGTTTACCCAACAGCAGAATGGAGGCATTGGTGGTGCTCACCTGCTGCTGTGAAACAGCAGAAAGCACATAAAACACCCTGTAATTTAAATGCTATTTAAACCATGATGGTACTTCCAATATTTCAGCAGCGAGTTACTAGCAATGATCATATTCAAAGTGTACGCCAAAGAACAGATGCTGCCACTGAATGGGCAGCATTATCTTTCCTGCGTGGATTGTCTCTAAGTGGCACATATCCACACGGAACTGTGGAATCATCTTTCTAATAGATAAACTCCTTCTGCAGAAAAGTCTGGCAAGCAACCTGTGGCACAGATGGCTTTTCTGAGGAGACACAAGACTGTTCATGTGTCTCTTGCCCTGAATTTGCTAGCCAACCAACCTACTGCCCAGCCAGGAGTCACATTTCTACTCTCTGTTTAAATCTGATGAGTCACAGTCATTGCCAGAAATTCAGAAGAGTTTCCCCATTATCACCAGTATTAATTATCCTCCTTAGTGATCAAAGCCAAAGTTAGTACGTAGAGACACATCAATGCTAAAGCCAAAGTTGCTACCTCCTCTCCCTGCTTAATGCCACTATTATTTAGTGTTACATTTCCTGTTTCTTTACTGGACAGCCATCATTTCCAGTCTACACAAGAATTGAGTACCCCTCTGTAGTCAGCATAACCTATAGGGTTACACCAGGCTGAAAATTTAAAAGAAGCATTACCAAACGTTCTCCTTATAACCAAAACTGTGCTCAATTTAAGACTGTGAAGTTGGCTTGGAAATGCTAACATACAAAGCAAGAAAGCAAAATTTATCTAGGCCTCTGTTGGAAATGTCCTTCCCTGGCATACACAACCACGCCACAAGGCCTTCAGGGAGGTCTCATGGTCTGCATTGGTGATGTGCAGCAGGTATGACATTGGGCACAGCAGCCTGGCTGAGCCACAGCTGAGGTGCACATGCAGAGCATCCTGCAGAAAAGAGCTCAGGGCCCAGAGCCTCTGAAGCTCTGCAGACCTGGCTGATATGGTCAAGAGCAGGTTCTCAGTATAAGACTGCTCCAGCTGAGATCTGAATTCAGGTGAGAGCTTCACCAAACTTGTCATTACTGTGTCAGCTACTGTGGATTCTGACCTAAGAAAGAATTTAGGAAATTAAGCATAAACTCACACACCTACTTCCCACTGAGCAATCTTTTTGATACTGAAGAGAGAACAAGAAACACATGAGTATCTTAAATACAGAGCATGCTCAGAGAAAAGTGCCCTTCACAGACTGCAGGTCTAAATCTTCTTAAATGACCAGCCTGGCAGAAACACTCAGACATCACCTAACATAAACCATAAGAATCATTTAATGGAAAAGCTCAGGCACGTGGTATGACTTGTGGGGCTGTTCAGAGCAGGGCAAGGAGTGGGACCTTTATAAGCCTGTGAGTCCCTTTTAGCTCAAAATATTGTGTGATTCTTGCACAAGGTTCTTTTTAATCATGGGACCAGACCTCATTGCACTTTTTTGTTCTCTCCTGCCCCCCATAACTTTCCTTTTTCATCTCTGTTTTATACAAAGGGAGCAAGTTCCCTAATCCATCTTGGAGAAAACCTAATAATCAGAGTATCCTAGAACAAAATATGCTGGTTTTCAGGCATCTCATACAGGAATATCAGGATGCATAAGCAGTGAAGATTTTATAAGCTGAATAAAATGAACAGCAAATATTAAATAACTCATAAGCTAAACACATCTTACACCCTTATTAAGAAGAAACATCTACAAGTAGATGCAAAGTTCATAAAAGATTTTTCAGATCACACTATTTTCAGGAGATGAGAAAGATGGCACTATTCACTAATGATATATAAATTAATCCATCCACCTGTATAATTGTGTTCCACCTAAATTACAAGGCACTCATTGTGCACTTTGGTTGTCTCAAGCCTGGCTCACAGTCATTAGCTCATCCTCCCTCTGATGGCATTTCAGATCTGAGAACATTCTCCTCAGAGTATCTGGCTGATAAATACCAACTGATTCAGCTGCAGTGGTAAAGGTGAATGTGCCTGTCATAAATATTCACTGGCTGATTTGCACAAAAGACCACTGTATTTGTACAGATGATGAGAAAAGCCATTGTAGAGCAAATAACACTGTTCAAATTCTTATCAAGAACAGCTTTACAAGTCTACCACAGCGATTCTTTCTTCCACAACACTGGCTAACATGACAGCAACTATTAACTGTGGTAATGCACTGTACACAAGGGAGGTGTGCAGCTTCACCTGGACTCTGATGGTGCCCCTGCTCTGTGGAAAAAACTTGTGCAAAGTGTTTGCATTCCTGTGCATGTGTTGATCTCTATTAACATGGTTAAGATCCAGAGTGAGGAAAACAACAATTTAACAGGATGATTCAGTAACAGATCTTCATTTTACTTTCACAGCAGTGGGATTCCCTCTCATTAATCATTTTCTATGTAAATTGTTGAACCTCCAAATTAAAATGAATTTTAAAAAATCATCACAGCTCTTTCATATTATCATTTGGGAACTAAGAAGGACCAGCTACCTGTGCAACTTCAGCTGGATGAACTAACTTTAGAGAATACGGCAGTAGTTCAAACTCATGAGAAGTAAATTCAAACCCAAATATTTACTCAGAAAATCTCATTTATATTATCAGAATTCCTGCAACCTAATAAGTTCTTCCATATCTTGGGAGAAACTGAACATTTGTAAATGGTACAAATGACTGGGGTCTTTTCCCCCCTTGTTGGCAATTTTTGGGAATTTTACATGTAAAAAAGCAGTCAACAAATTGTCTCAATTTTTTTAGTACCACTGAACTGAGAAAAATTTTAAAAATACACTTGTATACCTTTTTTGAAATATTTCCATTTCAAAATGAAATATTAGCAGGCAATTTCGATTTTGATTGTTCGATAGGAACTGTTTTGGCACTAGTGAAATGTCTATATAATCTCTATTTTAAAGGCTCATTCAAATGTTCTTTACCTGAGCTACTTTTGTCACAACATCACCTATTAGAAAATATCATTTAAATATACAAAATCAATACAGATAGTCTTGAGCTGCTGAATCAGTGTTGGGGGAAAGATATGAACATTTGCAATTTCCAAATCCTGCACGACTTCTGTTTTGAACCTTACTGAGGGTTGACACAAGATGCTTCCTTTGAGTTTCTTTTTTCCTTTTTTATTTTTTCTTACTGGAAAGAAAGAAGAAAAAAAGCAAAGAATAAAAAAGAAAAATAAGAATGAAGCTAGAACTAATCCTTCAGACTATGTGTTGTTACTGTCACTTCTCACAAAATAGAAAGGAAGTCAGATTGTGATCACCAGCCTCACTTGTGAAGGCTGGCATTGCAATATATTATATCTATGTAGTTTTGACTGTAAAACCTGCTTTCTAGCTCTTTATTCAATTCCCTTTTGACTACAGTTTGCATTAGAGATTTCCAAAGGGCTTCCATGGGTTGTCTCGGAGTGAAACAACCTCTTGCAAAGAAATGAATTTTCCCTGCCTAGTACCTTCAAATCATGCCGAACTTAAAAAAAAATTGTGTAAATCCAGTGCAACAGAACTTTGTATTTCTGTGTAGATAAAAGTCTTTATTAAATAACAACTATATATATATATATTATAATCCTGTCTCTACAATTCACCAGCTCTCCCTGTAAGTCACTGATACTCCCTGTTGCTTCTCATAAGCGTGAGGAACGGTGCATCCCCTTCCAGGGATATGGAGTAAAGAAAAATAAAGAGTCCTTGCAATGAACAATTTGTGAATATTTGACAAGCTGAGAAACTTGGGTTCAACCTGCAGATGAGAAGCTTGTGTGGAGATCTCATAACAACCTACCAGTACCTGCAGGGGGGCTACAGGGGAGCCAGAGAGGGACTCTGTTACAGGAACTACAGTGACAGGAGAAGGAGCAATGAGTTCAAAGGCAAGAGAGATGAGTTGGATTAGATATCTGGAAGAAATTCCTGACTATGAATGTGGTAAGGCACTGCCACAGATTGCCCAGAGAAGCTAAGGATGCCCCATTGCTGGAGCTGTTCAAGGTCAGGTTGGATGGAGCTCTGAGAAACCTGGTTTAGTGGAGGTGTTCCTGCCTATGGCAGGGCATTGGAACTAAGTGGTTCTTAAGGACCCTTCCAACCCAAGCCATTCCATGATATGTTCCTTAAGATTGCTTAAGACAAACTGTTCTTTAACTCTGCATCAATCTCTTCCTAAAGAACATTGTCAGTTGATTAAAGATTTAGAGCACAGAAACAGGAATGTTTTATGTGTGAACTGGTGCTGTGAAAAACATAACCTACAAAAGTGAAACTGATAAACTAAGATTTAGGAATACTGCTATTAATATTTTCTAACTCTTTCCTGTCTCTGATTCCTCTTTTTCTTCACTGGTTACAACTCTCAGAGACAAGTTTTCTTTATAATTTATGATACTAATTGACATTCACGATGTTGTTATGCTGAATTCATGCTTTTCTTTTCCCCAACGGTGATATAATTTCTTCAATTCAACATGAAAAACAACTTTTCTCAAAAGTTTTCTCATTTGATTACTGCTCATTTATTTAGCTTCCAAAATATAAACTTACAAACTTAATTTTAATACTTCTGAGAAGATAGAACAATGTGTCAAGAGTAGAAAAATACTTAGCAAACAGTGGCAGATACCAGTACAAGTTTCAGGTATTCAAATATACTTTAAATAAATCACTGTTCTTCTGATGAAGGCTGCATATAAAAATGAAATCTTGTACCTCTACAGAACCTCAAAATAATGCCTCATTTACAGAGTTTTCCCACTGCACAGACATTGGAAGGACACCTACAGTTTTATTTTGGCCCCAGCTTACTAACACAACACAGGTCTGTCAAGCAAAGCCTTTCAACGCTTTACCCATCCCCTCCCTAAGGACTGCAGCATGAGGGAGTGACAAACACTCTTAGCTTGCTAAATATTCACTTACAGTTCCTGCAATACATTCCCCCAAGTGTTCTGTGGCTGAAAAGTAAAAGTATGTCCACTTCTCCACTAGAGAAATTTTAGAAAATCTTTGAGAAGTTGAACCATTTTAGGGTCACCTAAATTACATACTCAATCTGCAGTGGTAACATGAATCAGTAAATGCAAGTTGTGACAGAAGTTCTCACCTGACACACTGAAGTTAAACAGATGAAAATTAATGCTCCTTTCCTTATCTCAATGACGTAATAAATACTAATGGAAAAAAAAAAAAAGTTCAGTAATAAGCTTGAATTAATTATATGTTTATAGAGGCACAGTGAAGCAAATGAGTATGGGAAGCTGGCAAAGAGCCAGATGAGTAATAAACAGTTTTAAGACTGTCTGGAGACAGACTTGAGAATATTATAGTCATCAAGCAGCTGAAAACAGCCTCAGGGTAATTATAAGCATTTGCAATCGATTAAAGAGAGCATGATTCTTTTATGAGTCTTTATTAAACTTGCATTAAAACTTTAAATGATTAGAAAATGTTATGGTTTCAAGCACATCTATGCCAGTGGTCATCATATTTATTTCTGGGAAGCGTGTATGCAGGAAAGTGTCCACAAGATCACTTACTCTATATGGGTTTTAAATGAAATGCTGGGAATTACATACATACAGATGGGCATCATCTCAGAATATCACCCCTCTTAAAATGCAGGAGGTAGCCTTTCTTCAAGCAGCTCAGCATTTCAGATTGCAGGTATAATCACTGTTTTGCTGGGATCTTTAAAGAACAGCATTCCAATTCTACAGAATTACACTTAGTTTAATTGAAAATCACTGCCTTTCTGGGGTAGGGATGGGGATAATGTTCTTTTATCTTCATAGTTTCACAGACCTGTTTACTTATGCTGAACTCCTCAGTAATACATGTCACTGATCTCTCAAGATTGTATTTTATTTTGTCTCTTTCTCCAAAATCCTCTCTCAGATTGAGCTTGAGGCACCTTCTACTGCCCAGGTACCTCACTTCACTGCCTTCATCCTTTCCTTGTGCAGAAATAATTGGAAACCCTTGTATATGATAATGGAGCAACAAGGGAGATCCATGCTTTTCCAAGACGGATGCCCACTAAAATCTTTCTTATTGCTAACCTTCTCCTTTCTGCTCAGCCAAGTCTTGACAATTACTTCTTCAACCTCTGTTTCCTATGGGAATGCCTCCTTCAGCCTCACAGAGCAAATCCCCTTCATAGCCTTAATGCTTGCTTTTTTCCCCTCTTCTTTACAAAAGTTAAAATTAAATTATTACCTAAGGGAATGGCAAATATCCATCGCCAAATATTTGCAGTATTAGAAGGAAGGTCAAAAAACTCTAAGGAAAGATATCTTAGTTCTGGAATCAGTAAATATTTCACAGATCTCCAGTGATGGCTGCATATCAAAAGCAGGCTGGGATGAAATACAGAAGGTTAGGCCAAAAATTGGGAAAGAGAAGTGGGGTTAAGAATTTTTTTGTAATATAAAATATAGAATATAATATAAAAGTGTTTTTAAATGTTACTATCATCACTATAAAAGAATTGGGATTAAGACTAAATTAATTATCTAGAAAAAAATTCTTATTCCTTCAGGCTTTCAAGAGGAAAATTGCAGAATCTTTCTACCTACTTCAGCAGCAACAAAACATTAAAAATAAATGTTTTTGAACAGCTAGACTTTCTGTCTTTCATCTTAGAAATGCAGAGATATCTACACTGTAAATTGCACAAAATTCACAACTATGTTCTTGCAGTGATTGACTGGATTCTTCATAAAGAATTTACTACTACAGAAAGGTATCTACATTTTTTCCTGGAAAATACAGTGAGCTGTAAACTGCCCATGAGTAAAACATGAATTGCAAAAGCTTGTCCCTTGTTGATACGCCACAGAGATAAAACCCAACAATATGCTGGGATTGCAGTTCCACCACTCTACTTATACAGCCTGGGCTCACACATTCTGGTCTCAAATTACTATTTTGTTCTGTAAAATGTGTCTTTTTCATGTTGGTTTTTGGGGACTGGCCTCTCTAAGGTGCCAGTGTGTGGATAAGGTAGCATCTGCTGTTTCAAACTGCATTTTGCTCGCTTTTAACTCGAAGCCATAAAGATTAACAACTTGGCATACTTTCTCAAAATGTTTACGAATGGCAGTGGTTCTTTTTTACAAATCCAGACTTTGCAATTTCCAAAGGTATGTTATACATTTACAGTGTCCAATCTGAAAATGCCTTTTCTAAAAGGGTGCTGATGCTCCTAAGGAGGAATTCAGACTAGAGGAGGAGCTTCCCAGTCTCTCTATCTGCTTGTGAGAAGATGCACAAACACCCTCTGCACAGTGATCCTACACATTGAGCTGAGCAGTCAAGAATGAAGCGAGTAGGAGCTGATTTGGCTGCTTAAATGAAGTAAATTTGGCTTTTACATTCTGTGTGGATAGTAATTTTAATAGCAGTTTGAGAAAGGCATCAGTCTACTGAATAATTTTGCTGCATTTCATGCCGCCTACTCTTCATTTCTGCAAGAAGACTCTCTTTAATGGCCTTTGAAGAAGTGCAGAATTGTTCTTGAACACTTTTAATATCCATGTATTAAATTTCCTTAAAAAAAAAAAAAAATCAGATTTCATATCCTGGACAGGCCCTAACTAGTTACTAGAAGCAACAAAACACAATGAATGTAAGAGGACTGACTGCACTGGGAACTTGGTCTAGATCATGCTCGCAGAGTGCAAGGATTGGGGAAAACACAACTTGTTCTGATTATCAAAAGTTCATCTGAATTTATACACTAAAATTAGAACTGTAGTAAAGGAAATAGAGCAAATATCACCTAAGCCTGGTCACTTTAAAATGGTCTTTTTTCTCACATCCCCATTTGTTAATTCCTACTGTATGTATGTTAGCCTTACATTTGTTAGGCTCTACCACTTAGAAAAGACTGACTTTTCTAGAGACTTTATTTAGTCTTTACTAAGCCAACAGTAGGAAAATATGGTTTGTTACAATTATCGAGGTGTCCATTGTTTTGTCTTAAAATAGCCTACCTTCAAATTTCTAGGAAAAGAAACATAATTTGAAAACTTAGATGTCAATTATTTCAGAAATTCACTTCTACCTCACTTTTTCAACATCCAGTTAGTTATGACATAATGAAAGAATTGCTTCCTTCAAAGACTTTCCTTATCAGTAAAGAACCTTTAAGTAGACCTGAAGTTTCTAAGATTTAGATATTTGTACAGTAGTCTTAAAACAGTAAAACTGAATATACTCATCTAGTTATATTCAAAACAGGAGTTTGAGATTTTTAAAGAGGATAACATAGGGCAAATTATTCTCAAACCAGCAGAAAATATTTCCATTATAAAAAAGTCCTCTGATAGTGAAAAGGAATCTATGATAGACTGCAAGATAAAATTCAAAAGCAATTCTATTGAAGGAACTTAAAAACTTCAATCTTGATAAAGTGACATATAAAGGTTTTCAGCTTATATTGAAGGTGCAAGGCAACTGGTGTAAGACAATATATACTTTGGGTAAGATCCCAATTTTACTGTAGGAAAATTTATTTTAAATATGAAAGGCCCATTTTCTTCCACAGAGCAAAATTATTACTGGAAATAATTTCAGTAATACAACTAAAGTATTTTGTTTTAAATAATTAAATTAAATGACTATACAAAATAATTTATTGGAAAGGAAAGTACTGAAATTCTGCTGGTTGCTGGATTCAGTCAGTCTATTAGCAAAAATATGGCAACAATGAGGAAAAAAAAGATGAACATATACCATAATCTATATTCCCATTGTTTGTCAAGTGCCATTTACTGCTATGGAGACAACACTTTATGTTATCATACCTTGAGAAGGAATGATCGCTGCACATGGAAAAATACCACCAGTGCAAGAACTTGCTGCTTGCACAGGTGTCAGTTTTGCAGACAGCTGTGCACAACATATCAATAATCTCTTCCTAATATGAAATGAATTCTAAGACAGGTATCAAACACCCACCTGGCTTTAATGTTTAATACTAAATGTTCTATTAAAATGTCTAATATTAACTGTTGCAAGCAGTTACATTGAGCAAAGATTTAAGCAAGAATTTTATTTTAGAGAAAATAAGTAAGTCTCACTGCAGCATAATCTCTCAGGCAAGCTGAGGTCCAGGACTGAGATATTCCAGAGGAAACTGCAATCACCCTTATCTGCACTGATGCTGACTACAGGGATGGATTATTCTTGGACCTCCACCTCATATCTGCATATCCAGTCCTGACTTCTTCCTAAAACAGGCACAGAAGCTAATGGTAATGTTCCCTTTTTCAGGGACATCTGAAGTTCTTGGGCCAAGTCTCTTTTTAAAAAAATCAAACTGATGCTGGAATAGTTTTCTTTTGTAAAAAGACTAGAGACCTATCTGAAGAATGGCTTTCTCAAACATCACAGAATAGTTAAAAGTTGGATAGGATTTCAGGACATCACACTGTCTAACCTGTTGCTCAAAGCATGGTGAATACTGAATTCAGACTTATCCACTCTGTAATCCATTAAAAAGTGACTCCAGTTCCCCTTTTCATGCCATTAATTTCTTTGTCCCTCTCTGCGCTAGTTCCTCTTTCATCAATAGAGAATCCAGGAAGAGAAAATGTGAACTGCTACCATATGAGAAATGTTTTCTAGTTGATCAATAAAATAGCAGGAAAAGGGGAGAAAATTATATCATTTGTTAGTATTTATAACAATCTGGCAAGATTACTCTCTAGGGGATACTAATCAAAAAAATGACACCAGATGTCGGTGAAAAACTGCTGCCATAGATCAAAAAGTGGGTAAAAGGATTGTGCATAAGCAAAACACAGTGTCAAACCTAATGATTTCACTTGAAACAGGGTAGCAAAGAATTAGAGGGGCATTCCAATATGAGCAAGAAGAAGGAATAGAGAGCCAGTGAACGAGGAAAGAATGGGAGGCCTCAGGTTAGAGATGGTGATCTGAAAGTTCTGCTCTGTTTGTTATTAAAAATGGAGGAGGAAGCCATCAATGGAATCAGCAACATAAAATTTTATAAAGAAACTGTTGGAAGGAAAAGAATACAGAAATTGTTTGCTGCCCCAGGATCCTTGTTGAAATAAAGGATTTGGCTTGATACAGTCTAATGAAATATTCCTTTGCAGAGCTAATAGCTCTACTCAGAGTCACAGGTTAATTTAAAAATCAGGTTGCATTTAAAATAATTTTATTGATGGCACTAATTCCAAACTATGCACACACACCCCTTAACCCAAAAAAAAACAACCTATCCCCCTCAAAATGCCAAAGCCACAAAAATGGTTAGAAGGGAACAGACTGCTCAGCATATACTAAATGCAGAATGTTGGGGGGGTTTGCACCTTTTCTTGGTACTTGTGATTGTGATTGCTAATCAGAGTCGGATTACCAATCTGTCTTGGTTAGCATGGCATTACTTATTGACTACTGAATTCAGGATGCCAGAGAGGCTGGTACAGAGACTAAATACTTGCCACAGGACACATTTGAGGAGGATGTGTCACTGAAGGAGATACTGCTCTGAAACTACTTCCTTGCAGGCAGGCAGGCATCTCTGTTACATAAGTCACACCATTATGAAGTCCTTACCCAGATATCAAGGACAAAATATCATGGTGTCTGAACTGTATTTTTAAATTAAATAATGAAACTTGAATAATTTAAACCCAGTATTTTGAACACAATTATTCAGAGATATTAATTATAAAATTTGCTCAAGGCTTTTAAACTCAAAAACACATGCAATAAAGATACCCCTTAAATGAAAAGTTTATAGTCGTCTTCATAGGTACCTGACAGGTAAATACACAAACTCATAATTTCTGAACAAAAATACTCTGATGTGAGATTTTTAGATATTTTGTTTATTTTTTGGTAGGGGTTTTCGTGTGTGTTCCTTATCCCACGGCTAGTGCTTTTAGGTGATGCTTTGTTATAAGGAAGAATTCTCCTATTCATCACTTTCCATTCTTCTAATTTAAGAATTTATTATGTAGGCAGAGAACAAAAATCAATAACACCTGACCTGAATGAACCAGATATTAAGCACAGCAAATTGCTGAAGTGAGCATTTTTCCATAAGTTAAAGATTTAACTTGGAACGTAAGTTTTAAAATGCTCATCCAAGCCGCTCATGATTACTTATGAATATTGGATGCATTTGAAGAAAACAGGTCTGGTTGCAAAGCAATTTTTCACAGAAATAAAGACTGTTAAATTTGTTAGATAATGCAGCCATACTGCAGACATCTTTCCAATTCTCCTGTCAGCTGTAGAAAAGATCTGGACCAAAACTGGCTGATTCACCGAGCTGGATGAGTCTTGTGACACCACCATCTGTGTCACACTTACTCTATCACACAAAAACCACCAATTCAGCACCTTTCAGGAACACTGAATGAACTCAAAACAGAGGGAATGTTGTCTTGTCCAAGCCCTCCTCCTCAACTTCTTCACTAGCCAGAACTTATTTCTACATGTTTTATATTTATGACTAGCACCTGGTTCTTGCCAAACCTCTGACCTACATTCACCATTGCTTCATTCTGACCAGAAAGTATATGCCAACAAACAGAAGAGATGCACCACACAATAAACAAATCTACAGAATGCAAATACATCCTGAATTGTTATTTTATGTCTCTACTGCCCAAAAAAACAAGAGAGCCTGCTAAAAACTTTTATGATTCATAAACATGAGTAGAAAAGTAAAACACCTAAGTTCTTCATTTATCAGCTAACTCTAACAAAGACATTAACAAATAAATCTCTAAGTGTTGATGGATTTTAGTAACAGATTTCTCTGAGGTGCTATGATATGCTGCCAGGACCATAAATGTTCACAAGCAAAACATAATCTATTGGAAGACTATAAAGCTGTAAATGTGACACTTTTCAACAGGATTATGGATTTGACAAAAAATCACCCTGATAAATAAACACTTACCATAGTCATTATCATAAAAAATGATGAATTTCTGCCAGGCATATTCGGTGACCACTCTCAAGATGACATCATTTAAGTAGACAGGGGGTCGCACGGAGAGCGTGTAGTCATCGTTGCGGTTGCTCCTGGTGAGCCCGCAGCCGCTCCTTGGCGTTCCTGCTGTGGAGCGCTGGATGAAGAGGTGAGGGATGTGCATGGCATCGGCCAGAGACTGCAGGGATCCTGCTGACGTGCAGCCAATGGAGCTGACAAGGGCCAGGATGCCTTGGTTCATCAGGTCACAGGCTGTAAGAAAACACAGAGATAGTAGGAGTGAGAGCGGCTCAGAGCAGAGAGCCCATTTTTCTGTTGAAACACTCGGAGCTGAAACCAGCAGGTCCAGTCAAGGAAAATAAGGGTACATTTTTCATATAGAGTAATCCAGATCTAAAATTCATCAAAATCCCAAAGCTAGCCTATTCATTTTGAGGTGTCTTTTGGTTTAAGCTGGAAGACTGTCCTCTGTCCACCCTATCCAGAAATGAATTTTCCCTTAGAAACAAGACCCAGCACTGGATCTTCTCAAAAACACTAAGAACTGATTTCAGCTATGGAATTAACATGACCACCCAAGGAGATAAGTACTTTTCAAAGTCTAGCACAACAGCTCCATGAATAGCAGTATCTTTGCATTATACAGGGAAAACTTGAAATAACAGCTCAGGCTTGCTGTCAATTTTTGAAGACAACTGAAAAGCCTTATGCACATTAACATGTCCAAGGAAAATGGAAGTTTCTTTTGGAATTTTATATATATATATATAGATAGATATATATATACACACTGTGTGTATATATATCTATCTCACATAAACTTTTCTTTTTCTTTAGAAGACAAATAACCTCCCCTCCTCCAAGCTAGTCTTATAAATAGCAAAATGCTTTCAAAATTCAGTGAATAGCTTCTGCATGTTTACTTTCCTCACCTCCTTAAGAAAGACATGAAGTTGACTGTGCAAAATATAACACCTTAAAACTAACTAATGGTCCTATCAGTTACAGTAGACAACCTTTAAGTACCATGGCAGTGACAACCACATTAATAAAATGGTGTTCATCATGAATAATGTGGATGCAATCAATAAATACCAAAGAAATTGGTAATCAGTAGGTCTGTAATTTTGAAGGGTTACTCTGTGAATCAGAGTCAAGTGATTATACTGTGTTTCTAACAGGCTGGAGAGCTTGAATGAAAGAAATAACATGGACTTGTAGCATAATTCCCCAGAACACACCCAAGGCTAAATTTTGTAATAGTCAATTTTTCACTGGCAAAGTTCCACAAGGAGTTAACTTGTATTTACACATGCAAATGAGTAATGGGATGGTAAAAACCATTGTGTATTTATGTGTGAATATGTAATACTAAACTGTGCAATTATTTCCTCTGCAGCACTATTCTGCACACACAACAGATGCAGACCAAAACAAGAAACCCACATGTATATATATATATTCACCTAAAAATATAAAAACATATTTTAGTGTCAGACCTGTTTTCTCATATCATCTGGCTCTTACTCACAGTGAGTAATATTCTACTTTGCAAACACACCTATTGATCTCCATGGGAATAGTTACAGTGTGAGGAATGGAGTTCAACATTCAGGCCGATATGGAGATTGACTTGGAAGCCAAAGGACAGCACCAGAAGTCATGACTGCTAAGAACCACCTTCTCCTAAAGCCAGTGCACTATTTCCATTAAGAGAAAGAGATCTGGAACATACAAGGGTGTTTTCCCAGGGCCTACTGATGCTACTGCTAAGGCTTTGTCCCTTGTGAGCCCTTCTGAATTCCTTCATGCAGATAAATACGAGAGAGAGAGAGCGTTCCCACACAGAGCTTTCGAAGTGTCTTGGCTTAGGATAAAGTTTTCCCTCTGTTACACACTCTGAGCACAGCTCAGCTCCTGGACTTTAGGTTAAAGATAATACATTTTTAATAACTGCAAGTATCCTTCTTCAGGAAAGTTTCAAATATTACTGGCAATGGGACAACACAATTCTTGGTATCTCATAAGTTTCTAAAATTTGGAACATTGCAAAACAATCTTCATAGCTATTCAACTTTGATGCTGCTTATTACAGTCCTTTATCATCACTTCCAACAAAGATAAAAGGCATGTCAAGTTAAATTTTTAGGGAGATGCTGAATCTCTGTCTTGATATGGCTTTTCTGTACCAAGGAAAACCTAGGTTGCATATCCCAGTGAGAATGCTACTGCTTGAGACAAAAAGTATTTTTTGTTGATATATTGCTAGATATTGCTAGAATTGATATGAGTAAAATTAATGTTCAGTTTTGCAAAAGCCTGCTTTTAATTCAACAGAAATTTAAGTTGTTTGCCTCTGATGTCATTTGTTCAAATAAAGTATGTGGTGTGATCCTCCAGTCTCTGAAGCCTGACTTTCAAAAATATAGCCAAGTCAAAATGCATTATAGAAATTGCTTGAAAACATCTAAATTTCCAGGCACAATTTCAGACTCTGAATAACCACTCCCTGTAATGCCATGAAGTGGGAGACATGCTTTTTATGAAAATTGTTATTGAAACATGAAGAGGAAGAAAACAGCATAGAACATTCAGCTCCACAGGACCGAATGTTAATACTGGCAAACAAACTGAATAAAGGATTAAAATCTTCTCCCTTGACACTGCATCACATTTGTTACAATAGCCCCAGGACTGAAGTTGCCCGGGTGTCTCTTTCTTCCATGATATGCTTATGAGAAGAGTGCATGCTGGATTGGGACAATATGCACTTAATTATGCTCAAATAGACCTCACTCCTTCACACTCAGAGACTAGTAAATACACAGAGAGTTAGCTGCTGGAGAAGGCAGCTTTATCTCAGAAGCAGCTTTTTCTAGAAAATGAGTGCCTGAGTTGAGAGTTCACCTCTGAGTCAGACTGACTGGATTATTCTTTGAACAGAAAGAGAAATCCAGCAGTATATACACGTACAAAGTAAAGCCTATGCAATATGTAAAGATATCATCTATGTTATTCAAATATTTCTCATCCAAGAAGAACCTTTGTTGTCTCCAGCTGAAGAGTTCATTGGTAAAAAAACCCAAGACTGAAGTCTACGTGTTTTCTTAAGCCTTTTCCCCCCCTCAGTAACAAAAGCTCTATTAAATCCTTTTTCCTAGTGTTACAGATCTTTCAACTGCATCTTAAATAATAGACTAAAAGCTATAGTTCAAGCATATTTGAGATCCTGGTTGCATTCCTTACCTGAGTCTGAAATATCCAAGTTTTCTTTTGCCCCATCTGTGTTAAAAACACCACATACCCACATATGTATATATACACTTGAATACTATCTTAGCATTCAAAACTCTGTTGCAATTTAATTTACTACAGCCTCCTTGGTCAGCAGTATTTCCAAGCTGATATTTAGTCTACTGCCAATATGATCAAGAAATATTAACTTGCTATCAACTAGAGAACTAAAACTGTTGCTGTGTCTGTTAAGTCCTCAGTCATGCCTGTAGAAATGCCAAACTCAGATGGACCTGGACACAGCTCCATTGCAAAGGAAGAGCAGAAGTTTAGTAATAGTGTTTCTAAAATCTTGATTCAAGCTATATGAATACATACTATATCTAAACAGAAGTTGTCCAAGTAATAGTTCAGCCTTATAACCACCACGGAGCAGATGTTATTAACAACTGCATCTTCACCAGCTAAAGTAATAAAACTGATCACGTTATTTTAAGCATTGCATTGAGAGAATATGAAGAATATCAGTAAGATGGCTTAAAATGCTTCACCATTACATATATATGGCATGTATAGCACATGATGGCATGTACTCAGCATTACATTTTACTCCAGCTTATCTTGGTCTTTTTTTAAAATGCAAAGTTCCCGAATTTTCAATGCTGGTGGGCCAATCCCCAGTAAGAAAAAAAAAATATTTTAGGGTCAAATCTCTTGCTAGTTTGGCAGGCATCTAAAGAAAATTAAAAATGTAGTTTTGTGGTTAGTATGCTATTTTTTTTAAATAAAGAGCACAACCAATTCAATTTGAAATAAATAATTTACATCTAGGCTATCAGCTTGTACAAGCATTTCCAGCAAAGCAGAATTTAAATGGCTATGTTAAAAAATGTGTCCCTAAAATGATTCTCTCTAAAATGGAAACAATGGTAGGTCCTTAAATAACTATTAGTTGCTGTAATTTAGAAAGAAAACAAAACAAAACAAAATCTATAAATAAGAGCAAGTTAAAAAAAGGTGTAGGAATAATAATGAGCTCCAAAAAAAGGGGCTACTGAGATTCAACTGTTGCTATGAAAGTGAGAATTTGCTTTCATATTTTGCCATGTTCTTCTGATAGTAAATCACATCACCCTCATCTACTGTGAACTGATAAGCCAAACTGAAAAACAAAAGTAGTGTAGGATCTCTAGAGACTTGGATAGCAGTGCAATTTTGCTCCCACTTAAATTGCTGTTTAAACAAAATAAGACCAACTCTTAACAGCATGTTTTTGAAAACGCTAAGTACTGCGCATAAACAGTGGGTAGGATCCCTTTAAATAATCAGACATGCATTCTATGGTCCGTTTCATCTTCTGTAATTTAGAAACTACCAGAGTCCTTCCAGAACTGTAGTGGTGTTTGACTGAGATGATGTTGGGTGAACAAAAAGGAGATCTAAATGCTGTTCCCAGAATCATGGTCCCATGGGCCTGAGTTGTACACCCCAATGTCATTCCACTGGATGTCCCCTTCAAAGCAACCATCATTTCAATCTCACAGCTCCTGGATGTTTTTCACATATTATCCACATAGTGTAATGCCTCCAAGCTTTTATCTGAATGTGAATGTGAGGAAGAAAACTTCTCTTGACTGATCTCTCTGGTTTGGGATGGAGAATACAGTTTGCTACCCTGCACTATGTTTTGAAAGCATTCCAAGGACTTTGTCAACAGGAGGGCTCCATGCAGCTGGGCCAAATTTGCTTTCCTTTGATTTCTGCTGAAGGTGAATATAGTCTTTCCATAGAAACATTTTTAACTTCTTACTCTCTTTTGGAGCCTGTACAATTCACCATCAGGTGAATCACAGGTTCCCTGGAAGAATACTCAGGTTTATTCCCCATTCCATCCAAATGACCAGGAACATACAATCTGGTCAGAGGTCAGGGAAAAAAAAAAAATCTAATCCATAAGAACCTCAGGTTTTCCCCATAGAGTAGCAAAAAAGAGAGTATTAATGGATTTATTAATGCATTCCAGAAAGTCATCATCCCTATTTGTACTGATCCACATCCAAACCAGGATACACAAGGGTGAAAATACCTGAGCCCATATAAATACGTTTTAGGTAGCTTCTGTGTAGCTTTGAAAATATAAGCTATTATTTCTCGTTTATTTTGAGAATATGCTGTTGGCTGCTCCTCAAATCCTTTCTAAGCTTCAGGGTGCTGATGAAGATTGAGGGACCATAGCATGCAAATTCTCTGTTTTGCAAAGGGTAAAGAATAAGGTTAAATCTGCATTTCTTTCACTGTGATGTTCTGCTCCCTCCCAAAACGCAATTTTTTTGGTCTCTGTCCCCTTTAAACGCTCCCCAAACCACTCATGAATACACTGCAGAAAGATAATGTATTCACAAGAAAATAGCCATGAACAGTGACAAGAAGTTTAAACAGATAAACTACAGGTCTTTCTGTTTGGTGTTGATAATCTCAGATGCAAGAAATAGAAGGAAATGTGATTATGAGATCCATGATAAAAAGTGAGATTGGCCTCAAATTTCCAATAAATCTTTTTAGTCACTTTTGGATGGCAACTCTGCTCTTGCAAATTATTTTTCTTTCATAACACAATGGTTCATCCCAGACTTAGAGCTGAATTACTTCTACAAGAGTGGCAGCACATTTTTAATATATCCTGAAAATTCTTCAGAAGCATAAGGATAAAGTGGGAGGGAGGAGAAATTATTGACTGGCTTTAAAAGAATATTCCCCTCTGCAATGCAGATAAGTCTATCCTGTTCCTTTTTTAGATAAGGTTATAGAATTCCATTGCATTTACATCTTCTCTGTAAACATTAGTAAAAAATTTCCTTCCCGCCACTGAATTATACACAACTCGGACTAACAGTATTTTAAATCCACTTGTAATTAACCTTTAAGGGATTTTAGTTTGTCCTGACTCTAAAACAAACTTGTGTTTGAGCCTTAGCAGCTGTGCTTTCTAAGCCTTGGGATTTCTTTGTTTCAGAAAAATAATCAAAACTTCTGATATCTAAAAACTACTACCAGAAAGCACATTTGCATTTCTGTTGCACAGAATACCACAACGACTTTTGGAATTTTAATACTGAAAAGCATTTGAGAGCCTTTTCTGAGTCAGATATCTTCATGTATACAAGCTTTGCCAATTATGGTAACATTAAATTTGTCACATTGAAATGCAATAATTAATTTGAGCCTTGAAAAAATGAACTGAAAGTCTCCTAAGTTTGGAGAGAAGCAAGATTTATACATGAAAGGTATTTTGATGTCATGGCTTGCAGGATTCAGTTAGAGGGCTTGAAATAACCACAGTGTACAAAGGCCACCAAACAAAGAAGGCTCCAAACGTTCTCTTTTTGGACAAGTATCCTGATTTATTTACTTTTTCCTGCATGCCTACCTGCAACTCTTCCATTCAATTCTACAGAGGCACAAAGAGGATATGTGTCTTGCCAGGTTAGCACATCAGGCAGAGAAAAGGCAGTAAAAGTTCCTATATTTTTAAAATCTGGTTTCACCTGGCACTCAACAATTGCGCCCAGGCTTTTTCCCAGGCAAACAATATTTCCCAACTTTTCAAGAAGCCTGAACTTGTTAAAAAACAAATATTTAGAACCACCCCCACCATTTTAAAGAAGTTACAAAGACACATATCTTCAGCTGAAGAGTGGCTTTAGCTGCCACGTCCGTTAGGATGTAAACCTGAATATTCTCCCCAAAATGCTCAGGGTGTTTTCAGGGTTGCCTATGGTTGAGAGATCAGAAGAGCCTTTCCAGATAGATCTGGAAAAAGGAGGCTGTGCCAGGCAACATCATTGTAGAAAGGTTTGAAATGTCTACTAAGAGGTGAAAAGGGGCAGGGAAAGAAGGAAGTCAAAATCAATTAAGGCTAGGCAGTGACATTCACTGGAGAAAAGGCTAGATACCCATCACAAAACTGACCTCTAGGGTCCTGGCATCCCAACAGGGACGTCTGTCTGCAAAGGTAATGTAGCCCAATAGAAAACAAGAAATGGAAGGAAACCCAGTAATAGAGTCCAAGAATGTCTCCAAAATATTCTCTTTTATTTGTGCTGAACTTTCACTGACATAAGCCAAATCTCATCTGCTGCCAACATCCTTGCTCAATGTGTTGCATGAGCAATTTCCATTCATCCATTCAGCAAAATGAAAACTTTCCATTTCAAGTGCAATCATTGGTAGATTCCACTTGATTACCTAATTTATGATGGAGGATACCTCAGTACACCATGACAACTTCCTCCATCCCTTACTTTTTTCCTTCACCCTTGCACTGTTTCTGGGTCTTTTATTTCCTTAACCAACACTGTTTGAGGAGTTACTAGGCAACACAGACTCTCTGATATCCTTTTAATATCAAGCTTGCCTGCTGCAGAGCAGACAATTGCTGCATAGCAGCAATTATATGAAAACAAAAAGGCTGAGTCTTAAAGCAGCTTAATATAAAATTAAATATAATTTTATCAAAAGATAACATCCTGNCTATCTGATTTTTCCTGCCCTGAGCATCAGAGCATTGGCTGAGCTCTGAGCACTGGCTTCCATCCTCCCACTGCCAGTTCTCCTCTCCTTAGAATCTGCTCCAGCCAGGCAAAACAACTTTTCCTCTTCATGCCACCTAGTCCATCTCTTCTTTTTCAATATTTATTTTTTCCCCCACCTACTTCACCCCTTTGCCTCCAATGCCCAGAAACAAGACCTAGAGGACGTGACACTGGACTGAGAATCTGAAGACTCATATCCTGGGGCCAAGTCTGTCATCACTTTGTCGCATGACTAATTTGGGATTAGTAATGTGATTTCCCTTATGCTTCCCTGATTATGATACTTTGACACCTTTATAAAACGCTTTTGCATGATTTAAATAAAAGTGATTATACTTCTGTTCCCCACACCCATGATTTCAAGGTTAGAAGGTCCAATCCTGAGCATAGATTACATTGCCAAAAGTTCCTTTACATCTCCTCTCTTTCCTGAATTGTTTCACAGCCCCCCTTCTCTTGCCCAAACTATTAATATGGAGACAACAGGCTCTGCTGGAGAGATACAGTGGGAAGCACAATACCACAGCCTAGTCCAGGGCAGACAAAAGAACACACAGCTGGTAGCATTAGTTTAATTGGAAGCCCTACAATGGGGAGAGCTGCCTGTGCTGCCCTGGATGAGCTTGGCATCCTTCCAAGCAAAGATATTACTGAACAACACTGTTCAAAATAAGACCATCCACCAAAAAAAAAAAAAAAATCTGTGAACAGGAATCTGGGAGAGCTTTCTTTCCTACAGTTCAAACAGCAAATATTCAGGCAATGTTCTTCTGTGGGGACAGCTAAGCAACTTTTTTTGTCTTTTAATGTGGCATTGTAGGCAGTATTTCCTAAGCTGAAAAAGGTATACATTTATTTCTTAAACACCCCTACCCCTGAACAACAAAAATAAAATCAATTACTCAAAAAAAAAAAAAAAAAA